>CM070818.1:60627933-60685433 GCA_036326025.1 Chrosomus eos
TATACCACCAAACAGCTCATCACGAATCACATTTTAATTAGCACACTGACCCAAAGCAATTTTCTCAGCACTAGCACGTGACAGACCTAGCGGTACATTTCAAAGTAATGACGATGGTAGTTAAAGGCTGTGAGACAGGTGAGCTGTATTACTTGAAGAAAGAAGTGACTGGAATTCCTCACAGGGATATCTAGTAAAGGTTAAGGAAGTGAGCATTTTCATGCTTGTAATTTTCCAATTTGGTGATAACTACTATCTGTGAACCTGAAATTAAGGACAATATTTAAATAATATATTATTCCTGTAAATTTGGCTAAAACCTCAACAACGGGTTGTGGATGCCATTTCATCTCGATTCAATGCTAAGATTACAACTCTTGTTCATGTAAAATGCCTGTGGGTCATTCTCTTTATACATCAAAATAATATTTGTCTGGCTTGTTGGACTGTGGACACAGCTTTCTTCTATCCCCAATGACCCATGACAAAAGACCAGCAACGAAGGAGGATTCAGGGGTCCGTAAAATGCACAGGCATTCTGTCCAAATCCTCAAAAACCAGCAATAATCAGGCCAAACCAATCTAGAGATGCAGCCTTTAATGAATCTCAGACTCAAGCTTCAATCAAACTCAGGGGATAAAGGTGTTGTTTCTCCCCCTCTCTCTCTCAATATGATTGCTGATAAACTCAAGGCAATTTCTTTAAACCTACAATGGTCATTAGTATTCATGTTACCAGGTAACTGCAGTTCACAATAACACACACCATTTATCAGAGAATACTGAGTGTAAAGGTTTGTGCAAGACATAGAACAAAATGTTTCAGGTTAACACCAATTTTAGTCCTTTGGAAGTGTATGCAAAGTGGATTTGCTTTCGCAGCGCAAAAAACATCATCATGTCGACAACACGATCCAAACTCTTCCAGTCTCAGCTACAACTACAGTGTTTGAGCCTGAGGGCGGGACGAAGTATATGTTGTTCGCAGCCAGCCAATAAAAACCATAAGCTGGCATTATGCACATTTGTTACAAACCTACAGGCAGTTCAGAATCACTTCTTTCTTTTGGGAGACAATAACTCCATTTATCGTGCACTTTGATCTTTGAAACTTTGCAGACCTTTTACGTTCTCAATCATCTGTATTACACACTGAATGAGAGGTAATATCCAAAGAAGCTTAATAGGGGCACTTTAAAAATATAAAAAAAAATTCTCAGTATGCTTGTATACATTGTCTCTAGCGCACAACGCTCTACTCACCAGAGGGGGCGCTGTCACAGTCATGAACGTTGCACTTCTTTGTGTTCTTTGGTCGAGGTTCATGATCACAATCCACATGCTCATTTTCATCCTCAGGCTCGGCCTTAGTGTTGACACATTTGACCAATCGCTGCTGAACGCCTCCTCCGCAGGACACAGAGCACTGCCAACACACAATAGACAAGCCTGTTAAACACCCAGTCCGTTTTCTACAATCCACCCATTCTGGGCCAACTGGCCTTTAATAATCTTCCATCAGATGTCTCAGATCAACAACCAATGCAAAGTTCTGACAACCTATGACTGCCTTTAAAGGGTATTTCCATATCCTATAATTTTCATTCCGTTTTTTTCCCTTTTCAGTAGACGTGTTTAATTTCCATCAATCAGAATGAATCCAATCCAAAGTTTCTAAAAGTTCTGTTTACATGAACCCTAAATGTTGCAGTCCAATTCACATAGAATATATATATATATAGGTACGTGGCGCGACTGAGTTCGGACGCCGCCGTGACTGCTCTCGTATGACCGTGCTTTATTTGTCTATTTATACTTTTTTTGGACCTTGTTTTCATCTTTTTTTTCTCGTTGTTGTTTTATAATAGTTAGAATGTTACAATACGACAGAGAAACACTTTGTGGCATCAGAACACTGCAAACAAACAGTTTTACTGACCTTTTATCTGACTCTCTGTCGTGGCCTGTGGAAATACGGAGGGATGAGGACAGCAACAAAGACAATCCTAACAACAATAGTGGCGAGACCCGATGGAGGCGGAAAAGGAAGCACAGAGGTCGTCGAGGGGGTATACGGAACAGGCTACGGTCTCAGGCCCATCGACCACCTTTGCCCAGTATCCTGCTCGCAAACGTCCAATCTTTAGAAAATAAGATGGATGACTTCAGAGCTAGGATAACGTAGCAGCGGGACATAAGGGACTGTAACATCCTTTGCCTGTCGGAAACATGGCTATCTTCCCTCGTACCGGACACAGTGGTTACTCCAGCTGAGCACTTCTCTGTCTTCCGCATGGACAGAACAGAAGAGTCCGGTAAAACAAGAGGTGGAGGAGTCTGTTTCATGATAAACAACAACTGGTGTAGCCCAAAGGAGATCAAAATCCTCTCGAGTTCCTGCTCGCCCCACTTGGAACATCTGACGATTATGTGTCGTCCTTTTTTTCTTCCTCCTGAGTTCACCTCAGTTATTTCCACGGCAGTATACATTCCACCACAAGCAGACACCGACAAGGCTTTGTCAGTGTTACACGACGTGACAATTGGACTACAGACCAGACACCCGGAAGCTGCACTTATCGTGGCAGGGGATTTTAATAAGGCAAATCTCCAAAAAGTTTTGCCTAATTTTTTCCAACATATCAAATTTCCGACTAGGAATGACAAAACACTAGATCACTGTTACACACCCTTTAAAAAAGGGTATAAACCCATTCCTATCCCAGCTTTCGGGAAATCGGATCATAACGCCATTTTTTTAATCACGGATTATAAACAGAGAATGTTGCGAGAGCCGGTAGTGACGCGAGAGGTCAGACGCTGGACACCCGAATCAGAGGAGACGCTACGCGACGCATTGAGTGACGTGGACTGGGAAATGTTCCGGGAGAGCGCAGACAATGACGTCAGTGTGTTTACGGATGTGGTTACGAGTTTTGTGGCCACACTAATAGATGATGTTGTACCCACTATGATGGTGAAGTCTTTTCCGAATCAAAAACCGTGGGTCGACAGATCCATCCGCGCTGCACTGAAAGAACGCACCATCACTTACAATGCTGGACTGCTATCGGGTGACATGACGGAATATAAGGCTGCATGCTACAAACTGAGGCGGGACATAGCGGATGCTAAGCGGCGCTACAGAGACAAGATGGAAGCAAAATTCCAGGAAAAGGACATACGAAGCATATGGCAGGGATTGCATGAGATCACAGACTATAAAGGGGTCCGCCCCTGTATGGTGAGTGCAGACGTGACGCTGGCGAACGAACTGAACTCCTTTTACGCGCGTTTCGAATCTAGCAATACTAACGCTGGCAATGTGAACAAGGGCCTGATTAATGCAGATAGAGTGAGTTCTACAAGTGAGGCAGCACTCAGACCTGTTTTCTCTGAGCACGATGTGAGAAGGGAGCTGAAAAGGGTAAACACCAGGAAGGCGGCAGGTCCAGATAGGATCTCAGGAAGGGTCATAAGGACCTGCGCTGACCTTCTGGCTCCAGTGTTCACTTCTATATTCAACCTCTCTCTTGCACAATCCATAGTCCCCTCATGCTTCAAGATGTCCACCATCATCCCTGTGCCCAAGAACGCCTCCCCAGCCGGTATGAATGACTACCGTCCAGTAGCACTGACCTTGGTGGTCATGAAGTGCTTTGAAAGGTTGATAAAGAATTACATCTGTTCCTCTCTTCAAAGCACCATAGATCCGTTGCAGTTCGCCTACCGCTCCAACAGATCCACAGACGACGCCATCTCCCAGGTCATGCACGCCACCCTCTCCCACCTTGACATCGCAGGAGGGGGCTATGTCAGACTGCTGTTCATAGACTACAGTTCAGCTTTTAATACTGTAGTCCCCAGCAGGCTGGCTACTAAGCTGTATGACCTGGGTTTGAATCAATCAATGTGTGCCTGGATCCTGGATTTTCTAACTGCCAGGCCTCAGGTTGTTAGAGTGGGAGGACACACATCACACCCCCTCGTCCTCAACACTGGTGTCCCTCAGGGCTGTGTGCTGAGTCCTTTGCTTTACTCCCTGTATACCCACGACTGTGCCGCCAGTCATAACTCCAACACCATTGTGAAATTTGCGGACGATACGGTTGTGGTGGGCCCGATCACTAACAACGACGAGCGGGCCTATCTACAGGAAGTGTCAGACCTGACAATGTGGTGCAAGGACAACAGCCTACTGCTTAATGGGGAGAAAACCAAGGAGATGGTAGTGGACTTCTGCCCACAACGACGCAGGACCTACACCCCTCTCCTGATAGATGGGACGCCAGTGGAGAGGGTGAGTAGCTTTAAATACCTGGGAGTGCACATCTCCGAGGATTTATCATGGACTGTACACACGGATACTGTGGTGAGGAAGGGAAGACAGCGCCTTTATCACCTCAGACAGCTCAGGAGATTCAGGGTCTCCCAACGGCTCCTGATTTCATTCTATTATGCTGCTGTACAGAGCATACTGACTGGAGCCATATCTGTCTGGTACGGTAACAGCTCCTGTGGGGACCGGCGAGCTCTGCAGAGGGTGGTGAGGACCGCTGAGAGGACCATGGGCATCACACTCCCTCCTCTGCATGACTTATACATCACACGCTGCACTAACAGGGCCAGAAGGATTATCAAAGATCTCCATCACCCTGGCAATAAACTGTTTGTAACGCTCAGGTCAGGCAGACGCCTGTGCTGTCATAAAACACGTACAGAGAGGATGAGGAACAGTTTTTTCCCTGTGGCAATTAGAGCCTTGAACTCTGCACTCTGAACACTTTGAACTTTTAATACACTTTCAACATTTTTTTAACCCAGCTGCTGAAATTTAACATTTGTACATCTGCTTGTCTAGTTTTAACTTGTAGATAAAATAATATTCTTTATTTCTAACCATTGCACACTGACTGCATTACTATTGCACAGGTAAAATAGTCATAAGCATAATTTAACTATAACTTAATAGTAACTTATTTATAATTTTCGCTATTACTCTATTGTATTGTATTGTATTTATTGTATTTTATTGTATTTTTTATTTTTATTCCAATTGAGCACAGAAGTACAGTGCGTCACAAAAACATTTCACTGCTCATCTTGTATGAGTATGTGACAAATAAAAACCTTTGAATCTTAAATCTTGAATCTTGAATATATATATATATATATATATATATATATATATATATATATATATATATATATAATGTCACCAGAGATCCCATGAGTATAATTGTCATTTTTGCCTTATGACACATCTAAAAAAAGCTGACAATTATGTCAGAAAAGCTTTTTTAGCAATCTACTGAGTTCGTAAGACATGAGATGCGAATAAACATATACACGTTTGTATAGCGCAAAACATATATAAGCATAATAATCATCACGGCAGTGTGCATGTGTGAAATATCCGAGAAAGTCAAGAAAACAGTCGGATGAAAGCGTTTACATGCTTTTTTAATTCAGGTCTACGCCACACCTTTCAATCCAATTTAAATATCATTCAGATTGAGTTTAATTCGGATCGATTGAGGTGTTTAGATGAAGGCTTTTCAGTTCGACTGAGCCACCAATCCAAATATAAATGGATTTTTTTAGTGCATGAAAACAGTGTTACATGACCAGTGCCATCCGTCTCTCCGACCCGTAGAATTAAAAAGGCGATGCACAAAGTTTGAAGGACTTACGATATTTTATCATAAGAACACTCCCAGAGAGCAACATAGTGTCGGCCCAGATCCGGCCCACATCTGGGCAGAGTAGAATTCAATGTCAATGTCAATGTCAATGTCAATGTCAATTTTATTTATATAGCACTACTAAACACAACCCAGTACCAGATGTGGGCCGGATCTGGGCCGAACACTATGTTGCTGTCTGGGACTTTAAGACCTATTAGCAAACCAGCCTTATTTTGCTAAATCATCACTGTTGGTGTTTTAGAATGTGAAATGCAATGGAATGTTAACATAGTGGAATCTTAACATTTTGGTTGTCCAATTAGGAAACCTAATTAAAGTACAAGGGCGTTACACAACAAAGTTTCTGTACATGCACTGGTCCAAATGTATGTGTTTACCATGATCACTGAACACAGCAGTGATGTAGAGAGGAAGCATAGAGGGGGGTTCAGATGCTGTGAATATGTACGCAAGAGGGTAGACCAAACATTAGCAACTTAATGTGCAGGATGAGCATTGTGAGTTCATGGAGACAGGGATAGCTGTAATGGGTAATGTAATGGATAGTAATGGGTGTGCCGAAAGGTGATGCTACACCAGAAACTAACTCCTAAACCTACCACACACTAGGGGTTGCACCGTCTAGTTGACTTTAATGCTCTGCCACGACACTTTAAGATTGACGTCGACTAGTCGCTGGTCATGGCCTATAGAGGGCGCAACAGGATAAGAAATCTTGGAAATCCATTCTAAAGTTCCGTGTCCAAACAGTTAAAATTACAAATAAATGCATACTCTGAGAGCGCTCCACAAGATGTTTGATTATACTATCTAGATGCTCAAAATGGATCGGGAGAATGCACGTTTTAGACAGCTTATTGTATACGTAAGTTTATCGCCGCTCTGCATTGTAACGCACACACATACAGAAGCTTGCACATCATGCGCAGATCACGCACACAGAGAATCATTCAGTAGCGCAGAAATGTATTGTCAACACTGTTCTGTGATTTATCAATAAAATAATTTAGAAACTGAAAAGGGTAACACTTTATTTTAAGGTGCTATTAATAAGCAGTAATTAACAGTTAATAAGACACTTATAAGACCTTATAAGATGCATATAAGATGCATATAAGCATTAACTACTTCATATAAGGGTTAATTAAAGCACAAGACGGACCCGGAGAGGCAACTGAGCGGCCCCGGAGTGGTCATGACCCAGCTGGACCCCAGGGGATGGAGTCTACACTCACCCTGGCTGTAACTGTCGTGAGGCTCGTCGGCGGCACGATTGAGTAGAGCGGGAAAAGTGAAACAAAGCGTCCTCAGAAGTTATATGAAGTAGTTAATGCTTATATGCATCTTATATGCATCTTATAAGGTCTTATAAGTGTCTTATTAACTGTTAATTACTGCTTATTAATAGCACCTTAAAATAAAGTGTTACCCTGAAAAGTTCTAGCTTATATGTATTAGTAACTAAAAACAACAGCTTCAGTGTTATTAGAGAGACGCTGCCAAGTAGAATTAATTCACACGCAATCGCTCTGTCACTAATGTATTCATATAAATGTTTACTGTGCTACTTTATCTGTATCTGATTTAGAACGAGCAGAAATCTGTGAGAAATAGAACGACCCAAAGACAAAAGAACTGATAAAAATAAGCTGTTAAGTATAGCCGTGTGGGAAGCGATGTGTCAATATGCCATAGCTGTGCAGATTTGCATTCACGTCTCAGCTCGAGGTTCAGGCTTATTTGTTCATTAATGACGTCATCAGTGACTAGTCGACGTATACTTGACTTTCATCACTTAAATGTTGAAAAATCTTAAGTCATTCAACCCCTACCACACACCCTAACAGGCCGCTTTCACCACCAATTGTAAAGGCCTTTCGGCACATCCCTACCTTTCTTTACGCCTATTACTCTAACTTGCAGAAACAATAGAAAAAACTACTTTAATCTGTATCTTTTTCAAAGAAATGTTTGCTTGTCAATCTTTTTTTTTATTTTTTTTTATTCCTTCTAATACATAATAAATATATTGGCCAAAGTTCTGAGTGGTTGGGGATTTACAAGTGCTTGTGGGGTAATATTTTAAGGGTATATTCTTGTTCTCAAATCTTCACTTTCCCATTCAAACCAGTCATGAGATGTAACAAGGTTTGTTCTTACTTTCTTCTTGTTTGCTGTCTTCTAGTTTTATGGTGTATTGTTCGCTCACTGTTCTGCGCTTATGTAACCAAACAGATGTTCTTGGTTTTAATGGGGCAGGGCGAGATTTTTGAATGTTTTTCAATAAAAAAATCTGAGATTCTGAACAGATCCCAGCAAATGGTGTCCTTCTAATTCTGATTATGTGGGCTATTTGGTTCACACCTTTAGATGCATCAATTGTTATCTAGTGCAGAGACACACTGTTAAACCGGATGACTTGTAAAAATGAAATACTTCCTCAAGAGATGTACAGTATGACACTCACCCGACCCCAGGATCCAGTAATCCACTGGTTGCATGGATGGATGTTGCAAGTCTGGAAGTAGCTGGGCTGCCCGTCGTCATCACATTTCCCAGTTTCAGGGCAAGTGACCAGCCTCTGTTGCTCCCCAACTCCACACAGCTCTGAACACTGTGGACATAGATGGAGATGAAGAGAGTAGAGTAAAGATCAGGAAAAAGCTAAGGAGGGGGAAAAGTGTTCAGTTCACTTACTGAATTTTTTTTTGTAAACCTGTTGCCTTAAAATTATTAAGTAAATAAACTTAATGCTTAAAGGTGCTCTAAGCGATGTTGGTTGACGTCACTTCTTGTTGACGTTCGAAGTATTGTCAAACAAACCGGAGGCTAGCTAGACCCTCCCTTCACCTCATCCGCGCACTAACCCCCCAAACCCATGGGCGTCGGAACCATTGTATATGGGTGGGACAAGACCCACCCACTTTTTAAGACCAATGATATTGGACCCACTCACTTTTAATTCAGCGCATATGTCTATTCACTGTTTAGAGCACGGTCAGTCAAATCCATTCCACTTGAGAAATGCCCTAATAAATTAAACTCCATTTCTGCTGAATCATTCTATTTCTCAAGCCGCAACTGACGAAAATAACCACCCGTTGTACCCTTCCAGTCAAATATTGCGTTGGAAACATCAAAAACAGCTTTAAGTTGTCAATTCTACCAAATGACCATGGTATCAGCAGCGGATCATCCACTGATAGCTGTGCATTTAATGCATGACATGAAGCGGAGTTTAGTTCACTTGTTCAATTAAAAGGCACCAGAATACATGAAATGGCATTTACTCCAGTAAGTTAAAGGGGTGATGAACTGAGAAATCAAATTTTCCTTGAGCTTTTGACATCTGAGAGGTCATCATATTATAAGAATATCCTGTAAGTTTCAGAACTGAAAACGTCCTTGTTAGTCCAATAAATCCTTTTATTGACACCAGGCTCAGCAAACGCCTCGTTTTTCAAAGTGGGGAACTATGACGTCAAAGAGGATAAAACACCACCCCCGCAGAAGAAGATCAACGCCTGCTTCAACACGGCCGGTTTAGCCCCGCCCTGGACTCTGGGTCGAACATGTATGGGCGAATCATTCCGGTTGCCATTTTACAACATTGGACGTTTTCAAAACAATTTCCCCCAAGTGCATCGACGGGTGAGTTGCAAAACTGTTATCCACTCACAGCAGTGGGTGTTTACTTCCAAGTCTTCAGTGCGAGACGCCCATAAAAACAGAGCATTTTTCAGCTAGGCTCAAAACTAGGTTAGAAAATAGCCTATTACTTATTAATTTTGATGTTTTTGAATGCAAAAACCAAGCGAACATCATAAGTTTACCTCAGACAACAATATAATAAGATTTAAAAAGCCAGTTCATGACCCCTTTAACATTTTTCTGGGGGAGGACCCACCCACTTTTTTTTTTCTTCTGACGCCCATGCCCAAACCCCACCCCCAAATCCTTCTTGTCGGTTTGTTATGTTTCGTGGTGCGGGTTAGCTCAGTTTGTTTTTGTTGTTGTTTTTGAATCCTTGGGTGTCTGCAGAGACCGCGTCTTTTTACAGTGTGTTCAGGGGACAGGCAGCTAGCGGATAGTGAGGAGGTGTTTGCTGTATGTGACAAAAAATTTGTGGCCTAAAAAAATGCCTGACATCACTTAGAGCACCTTTAATTAAAAAAACTAAGTTATGTGAACTTGACAGTTTTACATTACTTTTTTTTTCTCGATTAAGCATGAAGTTTATTTACCCTATAATTTTAAGGCAACAGGTTTCCTCAAATATTTTTAAGTGAAGTCAACTGATCAATATTTACAGTGTACCAAACGAGAAACCTCTTTACCTGTCCCCAAGAGGAGGTGTACCAATCTAAACAGTTGTGGATGTTACAGGGAATTCGGACAGGAGGTCTAGGGGAGGTGGCCTGGCAATGAAACGGCCTCAGCAACCTTTGATCTCGTGTGTCGAAACACTGAATCTCTCGAACCTTCACTCCTACACCACAGTTTTTTCGAGCACTGCCAAAATAGAAATCAGGGGTAGAAACTTCCATTGTTTTATCAGTCACTGGAAATTCATTGATTTTAGTATGTTTGCCTGCATCCATGTGGACTTACTTTACTCCACTCTCCAATTTTCCATGCAGAGCAGGGTCGAAGGTAGCAGCGGCGTGCTGGCACGGCCTAGTAGCTAAATCACAGTCTGATTCTTCACCAGTGCTGCAGGACACTGATCTCCAGATGGCACCAAGCCCACAACTTGTGGAGCACTACCATACAAAATTATTTGTAGTATTGAAGTATTGGTTGACACTGAAACAGGCATGCAACCCTGCTTAAAGTAATTTATCCAAGACCCATTCCTGGATCAACATTTTTATTAACTACCTAATCAAATTGGTATATGGTTTCTAAATACCAACTGTGAGTTTCTGCTGCAAATGCTAGAGTTTCTTTAAATATTAGAGGTTATGGGCTTCAACAACATTCTTATTAATATATCATCCCTTTGATTTTTTTTAGGTTATGAAACCTGGAGTACACATACACACTAGCTATGTTTCCATCCGAAGTTATGAATTTTACTTGCGCACAAAATTGGACGATCACATAAAACATTTGCAAAAAAAGCACAGTTTCCATCCAGTAACTTGAAGAGAACAAAATCGTAATTTCCTGATAAACTGTCACCAATTATCCCTTAGAAAATACAATAAATTACAGCAAAGTCACATGACATTTTTTTAATGCGCATCAAGGAATTTATTCTGTAAATGTGTTTCCACTATAGTTTATGCGCATGTCTTCTTATTGGATAAAAACGTTTTTTATACATATTTTTTGAATTTATGCGCATCTTGGCATTTCCATCCAGCGTTTTTGTAATGCAATATCCTAAAATTCTCACAAAAATGGGTGGATGGAAACATGGCTACTGTCTGACTTTAAGGATGGATAGCTGTACCACTTTATATCCATTTTTGTAGCTGAAATAACATGAAAAATCTCATTACCTGAAAGACAAAGTTATGTTTGTTTTGAAATCGAAAGCTGTGGTGTCAGCATAATTCAAGGACTTTTATCATGGTGGCCGACTGCTGTTTCTCAGCCCATGCTGGTTTCATATCTAGAGAATGTGAGGAATGTATAATTAGCTACTCACAGCACTCCAGTTGCCTTTTTTCCAGTGTGCAGGGGAGGCCGATGGGGAAAGGGAAGACATGACCAGCCCAGTGGGCATCATAGGGCTAGAAGAATGCACTGAATGCTCAATGCTAATGTCCTGAGATGGCTGCTCAGTAGGAGTAGAGAGAGTCGGGTTCAGCCCAGTGGGGCTAAGCGTTCGGGAAATAATAATCTCATTGTTATCAATCTCTGTCCAGTGAGGTAAGGGGATTGGAGTTCCCCAAGGCTCTATTCTAGGCCCGTTTGTACTAGTTGATGCAATGGTTCCTAAATACCAACTGTGAGGTTCTGCTGCAATTGTAGTGTCAGGAATCTCAGTTGGAGTGAAGAGTGGGGGCTCAAAGTCACTTTCCGTTTCTGTAGGAGGTAGAGCTGTTGTTCCAGCTGCTGAGGTCATGCTACTGTAATGTTTGGCTGGGATAGAGGAAGTTAGAGAAGGAACAGACTCTTGAGAAAGGCTATCTAAGGTCGTAGTAAACTCTCTTACAGCGGGCCATGGTTCACTAGCCTTCGTTTTGGTTGTTGGGTCAGTGAAAACTTCATATTTTGCCAAGTCATTACTGGGAGCACTGCTTAGAAGATCCATTGGGTGAGAAGTTGAGACTGTCGGCGAGGTCGTAATCCATTGTAATTGGGTAGTGGGATTATAAACATGTCTGTTCTCGAACTGAAACATTTTTGGTTCATAATTTTGAGTGTTATGCTGAGGTTGAAAGGTTTCCCAGTCACTTTCACCCACAGGAACATCTTCACCAAACTCCTCTTCATTCTCATCTTCAGTTACTGGCATTGTGGTTTTATCTTTTTGATTGCCTTTGTATTCGTCGTGGTTATATGAATTTCCGTTCAAACTTACATGTGTTTCAGGAGTTAAAAAGATGTTTGGCACAGTGTCGTATGATAATGTGTGCTTGTCCTGAGGGGACACATCTGTAGTGGATGGAGATTTCCTTGTAATGCTGATGTCCTGACTCAAGCCAATATCAAAGTCTGATGTCTTCAATTTGTTCAATAACTTTGTAGCTACAGAAGATGGTTCAGTTGTTGTAATGACAGGCAAAAAATAGTCCTCAGCAAATAGCCCATCATTATTTTCATCCAGTACATCTTTCTTTTGAGGCCCATGACCTTCAGTACTCTTGCTTGTGATGCTGTCAAAGCGAATAGTGGTGGGACTGTATTGGTTTGCAGTGGTGGATGGTGAAGAGGTAGTTACGGGGACATCTGTCTCTGCCAGATAAACGTCTCCATGTTTTATTCCCGAGTCATCAAACATATCATTTTCATCTTTATTGAGGTCATATGACAGATCCTCATGGAATTTTATAAAATTATAGTCATAGTAAAAATCATCAACTTGAAGATTTTTCACAATAGAATTTTCAGAGGACTTTTCAATATGACTGTAATGTGAGAAATCATCTTCTATAATGTCATTGAGGTCGACATTGACCCTGGGCTGATTTAGAGTAAGACTGTCATGAGGTATAGCTTTTATCTCATTGAAAAAATCCTTGCTGGACTCTCCACTTCCTGACCAGTCGTTGCCAAAGTTGTCCGAGTTTATGGGGCAGTCCTTAGCATAGCATGGCATGGTTGAATTAGGCTTGGCTTTCGGATCACAGTCGACACCAGTATTCCAGCTGCAGGTCACGTCACGTATGTGGAAACCAGCTGCACAGCTCACTGAGCACTGAGGAAGAAACAGACAGTAGGCCTAAGAGCTGTCAAGGTCAGAACACTGTCTCACATCGATTTAAAAATAAAAATGAAATAGCAATTGAGACCGTTCTGTATATTAATGAGTCAAAAGAGTATAAAAGAGTCGCCTTTGTGCAGTTTTATCACCTGAAACAAAATCTGAAGGTCGTCTTATGAGAAAGTAGGGAGTAGTCATAAAGCATGTATAGTGTTTGTAGTATTGACAGCATTATTGTGAAGATTAATGTTCCCCTCAGTTCAAATAATGTGATGAAGCAGTGCTGTGGTATAGAAATTGTTCCAATAGCATGTTAAAAAAATGTTACTTGTTATAGTAAAATCTAATCAAATCCACAGTTTGGTTCAAACCTTGATTTTTGATTTAATATTAATCATATATATATATTTTTTATTTTTTTATTAATTTATTTATTTTTATTAATGCACAGATCATATCATATAAATATATATTAGTGCTGGGCAACGATTAATCCAAAATAAAAGTTTGTGTTTACATAATATATGTGTGTGTGTGCTGTGTATAATTATTTTGTTTATATAAATACAAACATACAGTATGCATGTATATATTTAAGAAAAATATTTATTTATATATCAATTATGCATAAATATATATACAGTATGTACATGCACATACCGGTCTTTCTTACATAATCATTGCCCAGCACTAATATATACATATATAGTGCTGCTCTAATGCTACAAACGCTCAGTAAAACCTTTCTTTACAGATCATTCTGTAAGAATGTCAATCACATTTCAATCATGGCAACTCTCAGAGTGTTTGGTATGGTAATGGATATTACAATGTTGGTGTTGGCGGAATAGATCTGCTACGCTTTTGCTGTTATTGCTGCTGCTGCAGAGCAAGTACGAGACTTGCTCCTGCCAACACACACACGACATGCTGCTGTGAGCAAGTAAGGCATGCTGCTGCTGTACAATACAGTGTACATGAATTACCCATAGCAGATCTATACAGGTGGAGCTGGGGAAGGTGGAGGGTTTCTGAAAGCGCGCTGCAACTGCTACAGCAAACGCTGACCAATATTTGAAGGTTGAGCAGCGAGCTCATTGGCTAGTGAAACAGCAGGACCAATCAGCTGTGCCCTATAGAGAATGATGTGATTGCAAGCAGGTTGAGTTAAAGGATTAGTTCACTTTAAAAAAAAACTTTTGCTGATAATTTACTCACCCTCATGTCATCCAATATGTCCAGTCTTTCTTTCTTCAGTCGAAAAGAAATTAAGGTTTTTGATGAAAACATTCCAGGATTTTTCTCCATATAATGGACTTCAATGGGACCCAAACGGTTCAAGGTCCAAATGACAGTTTCAGTGCAGCTTCAAAGGGCTTTAAACGATACCAGACGATGAATAAGGGTCTTATCTAGCGAGAAAGATTCGCTCATTTAAAAAATAAATAAAAAGTTTATGTTTTATAAGCACAAATGCTCCTTGCTCTGTTCTGTAGATGACTCTGTTCTGTGAGACCTTTTCAACGTAATTGCGTATTAAGGGGAGTCACGAACGCGCATCACAGAACAGAGCAAGCCAAGCGTTTGTGCTTATAAATCTTAAACTTTTTATTTATTTTTGAAATGACCCGATCGTTTCCTAGATAAGACCCTTATTCATCGCCTGGTATCGTTTAAAGCCCTTTGAAGCTGCACTGAAACTGTCATTTGGACCTTAAACCGTTTGGGTCCCATTGAAGTCCATATATGGAGAAAAATCCTGGAATGTTTTCATCAAAAACCTTAATTTCTTTTGGACTGAAGAAAGAAAGACATGGACATCTTGGATGTCTGGGGTGAGTAAAATGATCAGCAAAAGTTTTTTAAAAGTGAAATAATCCTTTAAGGCCTGCGCCATCTAGAGTTTCACGACAGAACTTTGTACGTATAAAGCCGGCTCACCTCAGACCAGCTTCCAGAAGTCCAGTCAGCAGGACAGGACACGCGTGTGTTACACGGGACAATTGACTCAGGCTTAGGCAAGTGTTGACATTCAGTGGGCTGAAGTGCCTGTTGCTCATCCAGCCCTAGGCTCCGAATACACAACACTGTTCTCTTCCTAAGCCCCATGTCCCCACAGCTAGATGAGCACTTCTGCCACTCTCCAACCCACCATCTGATGACAAAGAAACATCACAGGAATTGACTGCAATTTTACTGCACTTAAAAGCCATTAAGTTGTAAAGCACAGGACTGTTCAGCAGTAAAACTCACATGGCTGGACATGATCCCTTATTACAGGTAGTTTGCTTGTCATCAGGTCTAGTAGACTGATCACAGTAATGCTCCTCAACAATACCAGATGTTCTCTCCACACAGTGTACAACTTGCCTTTGCACACCTGTTGTTTAGAAAAATGCAAGTATACACTTAACATGCGGCAATCACAGAAAATGGCAAATTATAGAATTTTCTGGCATTTTAACAGAGAGAAAGCTAATAACTGTACCACAGCCTGCCCTTCTTCATAGGAAAAAACAGATCAAATGAATAAATAAGCACACTGCCCAAAATAAAAGACATTTATTAAAAAATGAAAAAGAAAATTACAAAAATACAGTTTAGTCATGGGATCACTTATTACGGTAAGTATTGTCTCATGTTAACTAAGGAAACCCAATTTTCATACAATTTAGTCAAAAGTTTGTTAATTTCATATATTTACTTTCCGTGATCAATTAGCCAATAGGGGTAAACACATTATTATCATAATATTATTATAAAATTATGATGTAATGTAAATGTATATGATGAAAATGTAATGTTAGTGGCATTTCACTCTCTCTTCTGCTTATCTTTTTGTGAAATGCCACCAACACTAAACTGAAAATTTGCCTGCATGACAAGTATCTTAATATTATAGTTTGGCTGCCATTTAGAGAGAGGCATTTTATTTAATAATAATTCAGTTTGCCTTTACGAACACGAGCACCAGCCTATAATCTTTCTGTGGTTTGAACATTTGCTGATCAATCTTATTTTCCTCTCGGCAGACTGATCTCATGAAACTGCGTATGTATGACACGCCAATTCGTATTTCCATTTTTGGCGTGCTATCAACACGCATAATCGCTTTTCAGCGTGTTTATGAACGCCGTTGACTTAACGTTACATTACTGTATATATAAATATATGACCTACCCCAACCCCGTCCCTAAACCTACCCGTCACTGGTTAATACCATTTATGAGTCTTTCCCTACCATCCTAGTAAGAAAAATATCGCTCCCCAGATGTATATCAAAATTTGGCTTTATTTCGCTAGGATTTTTAACAGCGTGTACATACACGCGGAATCACTCGGACATAACGGCGTAGATATACACGCATACACGCGGATAGCTCAAAATGCGTATAAATAACACGCCACTTGACTTGAAAGTGGCGTGTATGTTTACGCAAAAGTCATGATGTCATGTTGCTCTCGGAATGAATTTGAACTATTTGAATATAAGAAAAATCTTGAGCTCAGACATTTTGTAGTTCAAAACCAGACATGGCAGCAAATTCATGCCTTGTGATATTTACCACCTTCACTTCCCTATTACTATTCTAGCTTAGGAATTGAATTGACTCCAAGAGGAGGGATAGCTCTTCTCGTGTACACTCCTCATCCTCGGGCTGGCCTCAACCTTTAATTCGATCGCTTTGAGAAGCAGAGTTTCCAATAGAGAGATGAAGGGACACACAGAACTTCACAGGTGTTTGAAGAATGTTATCAGATGAACACTCAAACAGAAGGGCTAAAGGGCCTCGGGGCCCATGTGTCAGTCTGTGACCCCCAAAAGACACTGTGTCACAAATGACCAAATCTCCATGTATATAATGTCATAAGTTCAATTACAGATACATGCAGATACACTCAAGATACTTATGTGTTATTGTCATCAGAAACCCACATTAGGGCTGTTGCTTTAGCATGTTTAACCCTCTGGGGTCGGCAAACGCGCCGGCGCACATTTCAGAAAAATAGACTTAAACTACTCCATCATTTCTGGTCATACAGATTTAGGAAATATTAAAAAATAAACTGTTAAATGTCTACTTTTTATGTGCCCACCTACATTCGAAATAAAATATTGTGCTTTTGTAAAATAAAGAAAATAAACAGAGTGTGCGTTCTGCCTCTGAACTTCTCCATGTGAAGTCTCCGTGAACTTTTTTTCCTGGAGCACGTCTCTAAACTCAAACAAAACTCAGCGAATACTATTCACCCAGGCATGAGCAATATATGTTTATAATCATTTAAGTTTGTACATTTAAATTATCTAATTTAAAACTAAAATAAATATTATCTGTTTATGTAATCTATATAAAAAGAGAGAGGTATCAGCCGTTCTAATTATCTTTCTCTCAGCTCATTATTTTCCTAATGTGACACGCCCACGGAGAGCACGCGCTATTCAAACGCTAATGATCTGAAGCAACACATTGAGACCCACATAAACTCTGTGAACACACTATATTTAGTCAGATTAATGTACTGTCGTCTTGCGAGGCTGTGAGGAATAATCCTGGGACATTTACCTACCTCAGAACAAGTGCTGGTATATTTTCACTTCGAGGAGCGAGGAGCGAGGAGCTGATAATTGTGTAAGTGTTTTATTCTTGTGCTTTGTTCTAATCGCGATATATAATAACGTTAGTGTCTGTAAATGCAAAAATAGCATACTGTTTAAATTTGAATCATGTTTGTGTGTGTGTGTGTGTGTGTGTGTGTGTGTGTGTGTGTGTGTGTGTGTGTGTGTGTGTGTGTGTGTGTGTGTGTGTGTGTGTGTGTGTGTGTGTGTGTGTGTGTGTGTGTGTGTGTGTGAGTGTGTGAGTGTGAATGAATGAATGAACGCAGAGATGCGCAATGTTACAGACGAAATAAAAGGCAACATTTCGTTGACTAGTTTTGGATAGATTATAAAGTTTTTACTCTAAAATAGACATCAAATAAGCTTTTGTTGCCAGTTTCTGCTCATATGTTAAATATATAGTATGTTTTTTCAATAAACTAATCAACTTAGATGTTATAGTGTTTGTTCATCAACATCTGTGTCTGTAAAGGCCTTTTACACTGCATACAGTTTAGTTACGAACATGACTGACTGCATGGTGAAGCCTATTAGAATGCAGTTAAAATTCCATTAAAATTCAAGATGGATTTGTCTCATGTATACATATGTGACCCTGGATCACAAAACCAGTCGGTTATATTTGTGGGAATAGCCAAAAATACATTGTATGGGTCAAAATTATCGATTTTTCTTTTATGCCAAAAATCATTAGGATATAAAGTAAAGATCATGTTCCATGAAGATATTTTGTAAATTTCCCGTAAATATATAAAACATTTATTTTTGTGAGTGAATGCTGCACAATCGCGAACATAAATGTTAAATTTTAAAGGCAATTTTCTCAATGTTTCGATTTTTTTGCACCTTCAGATTCCAGATTTTCAAATAGTTGTATCTCGGCCAAATATTGTCCTATCCTAACAAACCATACATCAATGGAAAGCTTATTTATTCAGCTTTCATGTGATGTATAAACCTCAATTTCGAAAAAATTACCCATGTGACTGGTTTTGTCATCCAGGGTCACATATATCAAATGATATGTTGTTGTTATTTGTTGTTGTTGTTGTTTACTTTATTTATACCTGTAGGTAAATTTGTTTTACAGTGCAATGACATTCTATGGCATCCAGTACAAAAAAAAAATAGCAATATATTATATAGCAATATATTTACATTGGAAAGGTTGAAACTTTCGTGATGATGAAGCACTGACCTGTCAACTGTACAGAGCGTCGTTCACGTTCATGTTGTCACAACATTAAATTATTAGAATTATTAGAATTTAAAAAATGGTCACTGGCCAACTGGCGACTGAAATCATTTCATACACTAGGCCCTGGCTTTAAATCATTTGGGAGTAATTTCTCAGCCAAAATTGATGTGTGATTAATTCAGTTAATAATCGGCACATCATGTAATATATTAGATTAAAAGGAGTGTTATCTTGCATTTCTTTCAGTTGCACAATGGAAGCAATACACAGGATGACTTTGCCCACACACACATATTTAATAGTTTATTAGCTTATACTCTGAAGTAGTCTCGCGTAGACAAACGGTCAGTGTGTGTGACGTCTGAGGCTGAGACTAACTCTGAAGTCACTACAGTTCATAATATTGATTTTTTAAAATTTGAACATAAATGCACAGCTCAGCTCATTTAAAAACATTATTTGATGTACTGAGAACCTTTAATTTGAATTTGGACCGACAAAGCTTTAATTCTGCTGTTATGATATAGAATAATTGATTTACCTGCTGTGTCAGACCAATTAAATGATGTCATTTGTTTGAGCACTTCAGTTAAATTAAAGATGAGCAGCGGTTAATTGCATCTAAAAATATTCATATTCGCTCTAACTCTTAAGAACTATCAAGAATGGTGCTCTTGGGGTAGATATGGACACATGTTTGCAATATTCAAGTTCATTTCATATCAATGTTGATTAAAAAACTATTTGTGCTGTTAACAGATTAAGATGTGATGGCCAAAAGCAAAATTTAACAAGAATAACTTTTAAGGCAAAAACAATTTATAATAAACAATAAATATACATTTCTTTAATCAAAGACACAAAAATTGACACTAAAGTATTAAAATAAGCATTCTTTCATAGAAAACAATTCCTGATGACTAACTTCAAAACATTAATAAGATCTTTAACGTCTATTTAATCAAATTTATCAGACAAAAGCTATTCAATATACAAGCTTCACTATTATCATCAAAGATAATTACCATGATCTTGACATAAAGGGTTTTCACAACATAAATTTCATTCATTAGCTTAACGACTTTACTAACATATAAATATTAATTATTAATAAATGCATATAATTACTAGTCTTTAAAATTATAATACTTATAAATAAATTTATATCATTAAATCTTATAATAGTATTAACTCACACATAAAAATTTATTCATATAAAATTACTAACTGTTATTAAATTTATTTCAAAAATATTAAACTAATTTATCATTATAAAACAAATATATTCATCTACTCTTATCGTCTGTGTACATTTTCCTTCCTAATTTTCCACCAAAACACCTCAGTATACGAGCATCTTTCTATTAGCAAAACTAAATGAAATGATTACCAAATAAATGCGTTGTATGCGATTGGTTCAGCTTCATATCTTCTAGCTTCTCTAAATAATTTCTACCAACTCTGTCACTATCACAGCCTGTTGACAACAAAACCCCTACATTTGCTTGTACTTTTCTATCTCTAAATGAAAAAAAGCAGACATAAATCTTTAATCCCAGGTTTGATCCTTTTGAATACATAATTTAAACGATACATTTTCCAAAAAAGCTCTGCTTCCCACAGAGTGCAATTGCATGCAAATCCTTAAGCCTGTGATTTCAGCTGCCTTGTTAAATGTAATTTTTTTTCAGATTAAATATTGGTCTCTGAGATACAAAGAAACAAAATATACAGCAAAATTAGAAGTAGTAGTTGTTCATTTTAGTCATCCTTACTTAAGCAGTGAGGGTCACATATGAGGAATGAGGAAAAGATTTTTGTAAAAAGAGCTTGTAAAAACTCTCAGGATGTTTATTATTATTATTTGATTATCACATAGCAATATGTTTAACGGCGTATGAACGACACTGTAAGAACTTCAAATGTACTTTCTTAAACATTAAAGACAGTATTTCTTCCTGCACGACTCCTAATTACATTCATAACAACAGCAGCAGATTTAAAAAAGGCTTTCAACATCATTAACTAGAAATGCTCAGCAGATTAACCCGGCAGCTGACCAAAAAATACCCAGCTGGGATCCCTGGGTCAAATTAGACACAGTTTAAAAACCATTAAACATTCTCTGAATTCTTGATTAGAGAACAACAAGTCTAAATATCCCATTGTCTGGTTGTATTGACCCATATACAATAAAAAGAAAATGTTCATTCCCAACAACAAAGAAACAAAGTGTTATTAGTGATCAATATTTATCAGTGCCAGCATTCACACGTGTCCTAATGTTTACAGGAACAGCGTCATCCCAATGAAAGTACAAATATGCATGAAATCGATCAGAGTATATTTGATGTTTATCATAGAGCTATGTTGAGCAGGATTTTGAACCACTGATGTTTAACTGTCATTGCAATCCAACTGGAACCTAAACTTACGACAAAATCCCTCTTTCCCAAGTTGTATACAAAAAACATTACTTCAAATCATTATATAAAATATATATATATACATACACAGTATTCATGAAATAGAAGGCAAGCAAAGTCCCCCTGTGGTGAAAATCCAGCTTTTAATGTTATTTATATGCTTTAAGACAAACCAAGTGCAAATTCATAAATCGACAGCATTGCTGAATAGCTTCTTCTATGGTAAAAAGTTGTGAAATTTGGCACACAAACAGATGACTTTCATAACATTAACCATTTGAAGTTTGGAGTCTCGAACTCAAACCCTTTAGCGCCACCAACAGCTCAGATTTTCAATCATATTTATGTTATTATCTTTTGAATCACAACGGCAAACTTTTTTCCCTCTGATTCCTTGGCTCATTGCAACATATTTTTTTTCCTCCAAGGCTGGAAAAAATTTGGCTCAGATCAGACCATGCTGGAAAAAAAGCTTATTAAAAGCTTTTTGATTGACCAAACCGTACTCTTATAGCATTTCAATGAATTTATAACGAGTATGCCAAAGTAGACCGTATTGATGTAAGTCCCCTTGTCGTGAAAATCAAGCTTTTAATGTTGTTTATGTCTATGTGGTGTTTTTAATATGCTTTAAGACAAACCATGTACAAATTCATAAGTCGACAGCATTGCAGAGTATTTTCTCCTTAAAACTGCAGTGAACTAGCCTAGAAATCTAGACGCACCCTAGCGGCAGCAAAAAGTATTTTGCAGCAAAGTGTGGTCTAGCAACTCTCCGTTGGCATTTGAGCTGGAAAAACCGAACTCTGGTCAGGCCAATCACATCGTGTATAGAGTTGGTGGGCGGGCTTAACATAATGACGGCAGAGTTGTGACGGTTCCCCCGTGTGATTTCTATAGGTGATTTGAATTCTCTGTTACTTGAAAACAAAGAAGATGCTTCTGTCGAACAGCGGTCTTTTGAATCGGCTTTGGCCGCGACTCTGGAGGACTTGGAGTTAAGAGAACGGCACTTAAGTCATTCTTAAAAAAGGAAGATGTGTTCGGAGTTTTGATGACCGGATACGGCAAAAGTTTAATATATCATCTAGCTCCGCTGGTGGGAAAACGCATGGGACTCACTCAGCCACAGCCGTTCGTTGCTCTGGTTGGTTGTAGCACTGTCCTATTGCATGCAGAGGGAATTTGAAAGACAACTGTTTATCCCGCCCCTCGGATTGAGGCATGCCAATGGTGAGTTCCCAGACCTAACATCTTGATATAGGTCTGGCTTGCCAGGCTAGCAGTGAACCAAAGACAGTTTCAAAAACACGGTTTGAAATCGCTGGTGTTTCTGACGTCACAAACTACCTTGTAACCAATCAGATCAACGAGTGATCATCAACGAGTGGATCTCTGAGCTGAGTGAGTGGAGGCGGGGCTCATTTGCATATTAATAGAACCGCGTATACTAAATGAGGCAAGGGTATCGAGTTACATTCAAGTTATTTTAAGGCATAAAGAAATCTTTTTTTTTTTTTTTTTTTAAATGTTTAAATATGTCATTTTGGTGATCAAAGATGAGTTTTAAGGGATACAATTATTGACTACAGTGGGACTTTATGGTTGTTTTAACACCCGAGTTTGACTGACGTCAGAGTTCGGTTCGTTTGGATGATGTGAAGGCCGTTTTCCGAACTTCAGTGTGTTCACACAAAACATACCTACAAAAAGAAAGTGTTCTGGGGGGAACGCAATTAGACTAAGTGAATCGCTATTGATGACATATTATTTGATTAAACTATTTGTGTGCATTTCGCTTACTTTCCTGCAAGCAAAGAGAATGTATGTCTCATTTCTGCTGTTACGTGCTGGCGCTTTGGGCCCAAAAGGTCAAAAACCAAAATATAAAAGTTTGGTGAGCAACGATGCATTTTGCCACCTTCTCCTGCATCATCGTTACCAAGTACACTCTGCTGGGTTAAAAAATGCTGGGTTGTTTTAACCCAATTTTGGGTAAAATATGGACAAACCCAAATGTTGGATTAAAAATGCAATTAAAAAATTTGGTTTGTCCATATTTGACCCAAAATTGGGTTAAAACCACTGAGGATTTTTTAGAGTGCAAGGTAAACAGCTGCTGCATTGATGATGAAAATGCACCGTGATTCGTACCTAAATAATATACCGTATATACCCGAATATAAGACAAGGTTTTTGTCCTAAAAATAGGCTGAACAATGAGGGGTCGTCTAATATTCGTGATATAGACAAAATCACGGGGAAAAGGGAGAAAGCAGGGAGAAACAGTAGAGGGCGCCAACACAAGCTCAAGGTAGTGTGGGGCCGGCGCTGCGGTGCGCTTCATAAGAAGAGAAATATGGTCGTTTTGGATGCATTCCGCGGACACTTGACGGAGCCCGTCAAAACTCAGTTGCGGAAAATGAACGGCGATCTAGTGATCATACTGGGGGGGATGACAAGCCAGCTACAGGTATTGGATGTAGTTGTCGTCAACAAGCCATTCAAGGATAATCTGCGCAAGAGGTAGGCTACACTGAGTGGCTCCTGTCAGGCGTTCACTCACTGCGCCTACTGGAAACGCAAGGTCTCTCGCTCTCTCCCTCTCTGCCGTGCGCGCGCTACACGGTTTGTTTGGAGCACATACAGTAGGCTAAGTTCTGTCTCACATGTTCGGCTCTAGTCAAGATTCCAGGAGATTTGAACTAATTTGCGGGCATCAGGGAGCCGCTATCAATATGCAGGATTTTTATAGGTTAATAATAGAACAATTCATTGCCACTGAATTGAAAACAAAAACAGCGCCGGACAGGGGGATTTTAAAATCCTGACTGTCCTGCCAAAATCCGGACATATAGCCACCCTAACCACAATTACATACATACATAGGCCTACATAATTATTGCATTTTTGTGAAAAGGTTATTCATTTTTGTCACTCATTCATTCATTCATTTCTGAACACTTGATTTTGTGACAAATTAATCCAAATATTTAATGAATGGTGTTAAAATGTTTTTTTTTTTCCAATGAATTATCACTAAAATTCTCAAATAAATTAATTTTCTGTTGAAAACCAGATTTTTTCCACTAAAGTCTCTTTCCCCAAAAAATAAGTCTGGAAAATGGGGGGCTCGTCTTATATTCAGGGTCGTCTTATATTCGGGTATATACGGTAATTGTTATAATAATACAATATAAATAAAACAATCCAGCGAGGCAGGGGGAGGGGGGAGTAATCTAATTCTGGTTTTGACCAGCCAATCAAACCATGTGTGAAAACACCCTAAACGTTAGGAATGACTTGAGCGCCAAGACTGTCACATTAGTGTATTTTTGGTGGAATTTGGTGCGGGGCAAAAAAAGTCCATTGTCAATACCATAGCGATGCAGAAAGCACCGTTCACGCAAACGTCACTTTCAAACCAAGCAGGCGAGTTTGTGTGACCAACTTGAAGACAATAGATATCTGCTAGTGGTTCAACGGATCAGATCAAATGTTATTATGGTTTTTGAATCACGGATCAGATCATTTTTCGGATCAGCAATAAAAAAATAAAATAATAATAGTTAGTCAGTAAAAAAATAAGAACAAATACACTAATTACAAGCATAGACAATAACACAATATAACAGTTACAAATAAAGGTCTAACTGTAGTTTTCAGGTACAGAAATGTAATGTTGTTTGACTTATTAAACTAGACGTGTTTTATCCAGCTGATGTGGGCGTTGGCATGTTCGCATGGCCTTAGATCATTTGCATTTGAGTAGCGCACGCTCTCCGTGGGCGTGTCACATTAGCACTTGAGCACATGAGCTAAAATGAGGTGAAAAGAGAAAAAGACTGACATCTGTCTCTTTTCATACAGATTACATAAACTGAGAATATTTGTTCTTTAACCCCAGGGGGTTAATGACACAGGCCGCAGCAGGTTTATTAGGCTTCTGTCACTTTAAATCCAAATGCACGGATCCAATATAATGGAACACATCAGATTTCTTTCTCAACTGTTCACTTAAGACATGACTGACTGTGTTTTCGACTCGAGAATATTTTGACATAATTTCGTGTGTATTTGTCCGTTCAAGTGAAAGGAGATGTGAAAGAGGAATCAATTCCGTGTTTGAGCGAAACGTGCCTCTCTGAGTGTGCGCAGATAACAACGCGCGGGTACTAAATTGGCAAGACAAAACACGTGCAAATGATGAACTTTCCCTGTGTGATGGTTAACCTTTGGAATTAATCCGCGAATCACAACCGTATGGCCTTGTCCGTACGGACCAACTACGATCGGTTTAACCCCTAAAATCTACATGAGGAACTTTTTCTCACACAAAACTCCCTATCGTGTATATTGAAATGACTGGATTTCACTAAAGTAAATGTGACTGCACCTTACTAGACCATATTATTGAAGTCTTATTTCTAATATATTGAAGCTTAACTTGAGCTGGGATGTTTTCACAATCACAACATTATATTTGAGCATCAGCTTGTCCAAAGTCTGTTTTTTATAAAGTTTAATTCGGGACTGTTCTGCAACAGTCTGTCTGCAATTATTGAGAAAGCAATATGTGCCAGAGAGTTAATTTATAGCTGAAAACGAGCAATAGAGCCAGAGTGAGCAACAGATCAACTCAGATATTTTCTGCACTTTTTTCAGTATAATATGAAACTGTAACCGGGTAAGTAAATACACATATAGTGCTGAACCAGATCCGTCAGGATTGGCTCAACTTGTGCATGGGCACAAGTTAAAGGTGAAAGTGTACAACAAGACGACTCCTTACCAGTTCCACATGTGGCGCTGCACTCCGTCCAACTCCCATAAATCCACTGGAAATAAGAGACAGCGGTGCCGTTGTTGGAATCGACTATAGTGTCTCTGCTTATAGTGTACTCGTACCTCACCCCAGGATTCGACTCCTGAAAAAGCAGCTGGAGAACATTGAGGGCAGATTAAAGAGAAATCTTGACACAAGAACACACAAATCATGTGAAAAACATACAAATCTCAGACCTAGAATCTAGGACAATGCCTATACAAATATATATATACTGTATATATATTACGATTCAATGATAATGTATTGTCTGTCCCTCTTTTTGAAAGTATGCAATATCAGATATAGCATCTTTGGCACAGTTATCACAATTTAAATCGGTCCAATTGCAATATCGTGACACATTGCAGCTTACTGAATCATGATTGTATGAATTTACTGTATGACAGTTGCCAGTCCTAATGTAAATTTTTACATATTTTGGTGTTGGAGAACCAGAGACAATTTGATGTGAAGTTTTATTTATATATGTGGTGCAAGATTTTTTCTCAACATATGAACAGATATATTTTAGGGTGTGTTCACACTTGGCATGTTTGGTTGCGCATCCAACAAGTGGATCTTATTTGCTTCAAGGTCTTGATAAATTGTGCCACTTCTTTGTGGTTTAGAATCCAGTATTCCCATGATATTTTTGTCTTTTAGGAGTTTAATAAAGAAATCTGTCTCGTCTTCTGTCAAAACATACAGCGTCATCTTTAAAGAATGATTGACTTTTACGTACATCGGGTGACCTGTAAAAAAAACTGTTTCCATTGCAGTTGTGTGAAATATTCCTTTTTCGAATTGCCTAAAATCTACTTTATGCGAGTGTAAAAACTTTTTAGCGCTATAAGGGAGTTTTTGTGAAATTGACAAGTTTCCATTGGGTGTATTTTCAAATTTTAATTTCAATTAGCATAATTTGAAGGGTATTGGAAACGCGGCTACATTTCGGTACAAGCGTCAGAACCGCATCTCCTCGCAGCAGATCTTAATTTTCGTGTGACGGAGGGATTCCTGCCGCTGTTTTGCCCGTTACACATATTATAAGCTCTTCAAGAGTTCTCAGCTGGTAAAAATACCATCATATGTACACACAGGTGATGCTTTCAGAACACAGCATTGT
Organism: Chrosomus eos; assembly: GCA_036326025.1. Taxonomy (NCBI): domain Eukaryota; kingdom Metazoa; phylum Chordata; class Actinopteri; order Cypriniformes; family Leuciscidae; genus Chrosomus; species Chrosomus eos. The sequence goes on from CM070818.1 coordinate 60,655,216, forward strand.
TTTGGATGTTTGGTAAGTTCCATTGCAAAAGATACGTCATAAAAGCATTTTTTGGTAGACAGCGTGAATGCTAAGCGAACCAGGACATTTTTTGGTTTGAAAGAACCAAGACAACCAAACTACAAGTGTGAACACACTGAAACAGCAGGAGAGTAAAACAGAAAAATGTGAGGTTGTAAGCTACTCTCAGCCACATGGGATAGTGATAAGAGGACTTTACTATGGATCCAGATTTCATTTGTCTGCCTCCTGCTGCTGTAGAAATCCCTCTTTCCCACCCGCGCAAAGGCTTCGAGCCAAAGGCCTCAAATCGCTCAGTGGGAGGAAGTCCTTTATCTAGATTGCCCCTTCTCTGCTAGACATACTGGCCTAAATCCCTAATAAATGGTTTCCTCACTTTAATGGCACTACTACAAAAAACAAAAACAAAAAAAAAAGCATGCCCAATTTCGATTAATAATCAGACTCTGTCTGCTAATGATTCATAGTGGAATAAGCCTTTTGTGCAATAAGTTCAATCATCAGTCCACTAAATTTTCAAATATATTTTGCTTTTTAAACAAGGACTGAAATACAATCATATATTAATATTTTGTTATTGAAAAGATCACAAAGCTACTTCCCGCTGAGTAGACTTTGATGCAAATCCATTGATTTCAGTTTGCCAGTCAGATAAAACCATTCTCAGTTCAAATACAGTAGTCAACACTTGAAGTGGATCAAAAAAGTTCATCAAAGTTGTCCTAAGGCAAGTACGGGTATTGTTCAGAATTAACGTATACCTTTGATGAAAGGTTTTGATCCACTTCAAATGTTGACTACTTTATTTACTGTTGCTGGAGATACAATGAACTACGCATTTATATATATATATATATATATATATATATATATATATATATATATATATATATATATATATATATATATATATATATATATATATATATATATATATAAAAAATTATAGCACTTTATTTTATAGTCCTGTTCCCCATGTACATACTATGTACTCATGATAGTAATTGCAATAACTTGGTAATAACTAAGTACTAACCCTGAACCTACTATATTTCCCAGTACTTTCTTAGATAAGAAAGCTGTAAGTGCACATACTGTAAAATAAAGTACAACCAAAAAAACAAGGATAACTGAATAATAAAAATGAGTATTTTTTCCCAGAAGTCTTTACATAAGCAGATAAGGCTCTGTGTTAGGAGGAATTTGCAGTTGTCTGTTATGAAGCTGTAAATGTTAATACAGTCTGTCCTCTTTATCGTATAAGTAGTTGTTTGTATACCTTTCCATGCCATGCAACAAATGTGAGATGTTAAATTTTGTTTACCATTTTAGGCCTCTGTTTAAACTCTAAACCACATTTCAGACATCAATTCACCGCACTGTGACCTAGTTTAGCAGAACACTTTAGCAGGTGCTTCTGAAACCAAAACTCCCAAACATGACATACTAGATTCTGCTCAAATACATGGAAGTTAGTACCTGAATCCACACCGGCTCCATGGTCGGTCCGGGGGAAGATATGTTTTCCAGCTGCCCGGTCCTTTCGTAAGTGAATACTGTTCCTGCTGCCTTATACTCGCCATTCCACTGGATCGTCCAGCCACCGTTCAGGAAATATTTATCGGGGTCATTACTGCGTAATGCCAAGTAGTTCTCAGCCTCTGCGACTTCCTCAATACGGATGTCCCGTGCTCCTTCCGGAATTAGGCCTATGTCTACATAGCCTGGGAGACAAAAAAACAACAACAACTCAGCTTATTCAAATAAATGAAGCAGAAAGAAAACCAATGTGTAATGATATATATTTATGACATGAATGCTACTTTCAGTAAAATATAAACAGAAACTCATTTTACAAACCGAGCCCTTCGCTGTCCTCAAAGGTCTTTCTCACTGTCTCGCATGTAGATCCATTTCCATGGCAAACCCCACATTGATCCTCAACGGCATCCGAGTCGATTTTATAATCACAGCCTATGTACTGTGACATGATCATATAAAAGATAAAAAAAACATTTAATTTTAACAAGTGCATCCTCATTGCTGTTTGTTATAATGATTGGGTGTTCTGAGTGGTTGCCAGGGTGTTGCTAGGTGGTTGTTAAGTTATTCTGGATGGTACGATTCTGGAAAAATTAAGAATCAAGATAAATATAGATCATGATTCTAAACAGGCAATGAAATAAAATAACATGTAATTTAGGTTCTGACAAAATTTTTATTGCTGCAGTCTATTTCAAATGTTTATTAATTAATCTGAATGACATAAATTGTTTTAACAGTCACTTGTCGCCACCTACTGGTGAATCAATGTAATTGATACAATCCTTATTTGAAGCGCAATTACTTTCAAAAAACGATTTTATCTATTTTGAATGCTACTGTAGATATCAAAGTCAGCAGCGCAAACACATATCTGAATTAGATCTGAATTAGATTGCGATCTTTTAGTGATTTAATCGTACAGCTCTACTGGATGTGAATGTTTCCTTACTTGTCCAATCAAAAGAATCCACCATCTATAGCCTCGTTCAGACTGTCAGTCTAAATCGTCTCAGGTTACGACTGTCACCTTTGTTCCCCTAAGAACAGGGAACGGACACTGCGTCGATGACGCTTTGGGGAACGCCTCTGCGTGAACCAGTGTCTGAAATGCTTATCTAATCACAGCAATCCTATTGGCCGGCGACAGCCTATGACATAAGTACGAGTGCGACCCAGAAGTATATAAGGGGAGCCTGAGAACATGTCAAAAATATTGCCTGAAGGGTCTGTTCAGCAGGCATCCCGAGGCATGGCGAAAGTCGTAACCTGAGACGTTACTTTATGAAAGGGAACTCGACTACGTCGATGACACTTGGGGAATGATATACCACGCCACCATGCTGAGCGGAGTGCATGCCTAATTATGCTTGGTATCAAGGTTGATTTGACAAAAACGTCAAAGTTGGCAGTTTCACTGAAATGCCAAAACACTTCCCCTTCGGGTCACATACAGGCTATTCTCTACGGCCACTGCTCAAGCTATAAGCCTCAAAGGCCGCTCAAAGGCTTGGAACCAACAGCTTCCATGAAAGGCGTTCCTTTAAGGGAATATGGCCAGGGGGTCCAAAGGAGTCCTGTCCAGTCACTTTCTGAGGGGGACATGAAGTCACCTCACATGCCACCAGGGAGGCTGACCTGGTCTAATTTACTGAACTAGTCTTGCAAACAACCCATCTGTTTTCTCAACATAAACAGAGTCTCTACCATATCTTGCCTCACCTGTGGAGGCATCCGATAGGGAGGACTGCAGATAGTGGCAGTAATCACTTACATTTACTGACCTAGTCTTGCTATCATAGAAACAGTCATTCTGGAGAATAGAACTCAGCATTGCGCTGTCTAACCCTTGCAAACGAGGGGAGTAACTCTACTCGATCCTGGATCTACACAGTGCTTCAAAGTCCTGTGGAGACTGGGCACTCTTAAAAGGGACCCTAATAAGGGGAGCGCCTCCAGCTCTAGGACTGATCTAACAGAGAGGCCTTGTGAGAGTCCTTCAATTCATACAGAACGATCCTGAGATAGATTCTTGAATACTATGCTCAAACCTGATAAGTACTGACCAGGCTCTGGGCTAGAAACAGGGAGGCTTCATGGGAGCCTGCAACGTGATACTTTATGCCTTTGCAATGATAAGCGTCCAATTTGCTGGGGAGCCCGCCTTCAAGGGGGCCTTTAAAGGCCTAACTACTTGATAGCGGGACTGTTAGCAGAGCTAGCCACAGAAGCCAGGTGCTCTCACAGACATCTCTGTGGGCCTGGTAATTATTTAACATTGCCCACAGACAGTTTACTCAGCAAAACTACTATCGACCTTTTAAAGCAAAGGGAGTAAAATCTTACGCTACCGGATTATCGAGGAGGCCTACTGTAAGGCCTACAGCTTTCACTTTCACGGACGTCAGCCCGGGCAGCGCTAAGGCTTTCTAAATAGAGTCTCTAACCTTACTTGCCTTACTTGTGGAGGCATCCAATAGGGAGGACTGCAGATAGTAGCAGTAATCACTCACAGACCGGATCATAGAGACGGGCATCCTGGAGAGTAGAACTTAGCATAAAGCTTTCTAATCCTTGCAAACGAGGGGAGTGACTCTACTCGATACTGGATCTACACAGTGCTTCATGGCCCCGTGGAGGCTTGGCACTCTGAAAAGAACCCTAATAAGGGGAGCGCCTCCAGCTCTAAGGTTTACATTGCCAACAGGCAGTGTACTCAGCAGAAGTGCTACCAACCCTTTAAAGCAAGGGGAGTACAGTCTTTTGCTACCGGACTATCGAGGAGGCCTACTATAAGCCCTACAGCTTCGAATGTTGCAGGCGTCAGCCCGGGCACTGCTTCAGCTCTAAGGGAGTGTACTCAACCATCCCAAGTGGAAGGGAGTAATAAATCTGTCTCTACCTGAGCCTGGTTGGTGAAGAGTGATAACATACGAGCTATGGATAGCAAAGTACTCTTAAACATTGATCCTAACAAGTGGAGTACTATCAGCATGACCCTGAGGAATGTATCAGGGTTGAGGCCTATTATCTTGTATTTTTACAAGACTAGATTTTACATTCTTTACTAAACCCAAAGAAATGAGGCCACAGTAAGTAGCCAACGACATTCAACCTTATGACTTAAATTATTTTATTCAAGGGGCTCAGCGGAAAAAAACTTTTTCAGTTTTAAGGCCTAGTTGGATCAACTAGCTACAATACTCAGCTCTAAAGGGTGGAGGCCTGAGCATACAGCTTCTTACTTTCTATCTAGATTGAAAGACCTGACAAACATCCATGAGACATCTGCATGGAAGGCTTTTTGAAGATAGCCATGAATGCGCACTGAATACTGGTTCTTCCATGCCTTTTCGATCTCATTGTGTAGATCGGGCAGAAATTGAAGGCTTACGAGAGCTTTATGGCTGGAAAGAACCGTTCATCAAGTCTGCCACGAGCGGTCTCTTCCCTCACACACTGAAACGTAACACTCAACAGCTTAACATACGCCGGGCAGGGTGGCTGTGAGGGTTTGGGTTGTAAATCCTCTTTACCCTCATCAACTATTTCCTGCTCTCTTAGACTGGATGTTTTTATATACAGCAGAGCACTCGCTGCTGGATCAGAGGATGTTAGTGATAACGCATCCTCATCCTGCAGCTCACTCTCGCGAGTCTCCGAGGGGCATGAGAGATTAACAATTCCCTCTGAAAAACCTCAGCGCGAGCGGGACCCAAACCCCCCGGGTACAGATGTCTAATCCTCTTCCCTGAGAAGAGGGCAGACGACGGTGTAGTTTTCTCAAGGGAAAAACTCATAGTGACACAAGCAGATCCCTCAGGAACTGATCCTGCATTCTCTGAGCCCAAACAATAAACACACAAGTTATGTGTCATCAAGTATCAAATATCTTCAACACAGATGCACACACTTTCCTGAAGCGTTTTTCACAAGCCATGATTACCTTTTTGAAGTTTCAGGTTGAAGCGTACAAACAAAAGAGTCCCTGAAGAAGAAAAGATGTTACATGTTCTCCAGGCTCCCCTTATATACTTCGGGGTCGCAGTGATGTAATAGGCTGTCGCCGACCAATAGGATTGGCGTGATTATATAAGCGTGTCAGACACCGGTTCACGCGGAGGCGAAAGCGAGTTCCCTTTCAAAAGGGAACCATTTTTTTTACAAATCCAATTTGAATCTGATCATATTTAGAAAATGTCATTAAAAAATGCAATTTTTACAAATCCATTTTGAGCTAAATTCATATACGGTTTGAAATGCTTTTTCAGTCTGACCGCTCCAATCAGATTTTTTTGTGGTTTATCAATTTCTCACGCAACGTAAAATGTTAACATGGCAGACGATGTTCTAGAAAACTTGCTGAATGTTGCTGCAGGAACAAGGTTGTGTTGTTGAGCCCGTCGAGCAGAAAATTACAATACAATGGTGACACGGAAAGAACACCACGGGACACACAAATCAAATCTGAACCGTTCATATGTTCATGAACCGTTCGTATGAAGATCATACACAGTGTGGATAGTAAATAATCTACATCAGATATGAATAAATCACATCATCAAATTATAACTGAAAGGATTATTATAGGTGCGTTTCTTGCCTTGACATATTAACAAAGTTTCCAGTGTTCAGATTTTCCCATGTTTTATCTTCTGCTAGATGACAAATGTAAGTATAATAGCTCTCTTCTGAAGAGATTCTCTTCAAAAAATGTTTAGTGACTATAGCAGTAAAATAAGGCAGTGAAACATATGTTTGTAGTCTGCTAAATATTTAAATGTACTGTATATTGTGACAAAGAGACTGTAAAAGCAAAACTGTAACAAAAACAAACTTCCTCTTCCATATTCAGCATTACCATGTATGAACCTCAGCCTGGGGTCAAACAAGGATTTGTTCAGATATTTATTTGTGGCTCTTGTGTTATATAATATCACGGTTGACTGATACTCAAGCTGACAGACTGTCAATGGCTTGCAATGAAAATGACAAGTAGAAATATACAAGGACAGTCTGAGACTGAGCAAAGAGGTCAAAGCCATTACCAACCTTGCAAATGCCGTTCACGCATATGTCTCGGCTCTGACTGCCCTCATAACACGGCGTCCCGTCCACGACCGTGTCTAGCATCCGCTCCGAGAAGTGCTCGTTCACGGGTTTGCAGTGCAGCTCGCACGGATCTACTGAAATTACACAAAGTAGCCTTTCCGTAACATGTATTTAAAGAGAGCTGCAACAAAAGCTCTCATTATCACCCCAGCACACTATATATGAAGTGCTAGAGCTGCACCATTCTGGTTACATAAGAATCACGATCTTCAGTTTAAAATAGAGATCACGATTCTGAACAGACCACTAAACAAAATAACATGTCATTTACTAGAGGTTCTGATCATTTTTCTATTTAAATGTTATTAATTAATTAATCTGAATGAATAATTTTTAAAAATCAGGTTGAATGAATGATTCACTCATTTCAAATCTGCGTTTTTTTGACTGAGTCTCTTAAATGAATGAATGATTCAATGAAAAATACATTTTTAACAGTCACTTGCCGCCACCTACACTCTAAAAAATACTGGGTTGTTTTAACCCAACTTTGGGTCAGACATGGACAAACCGAAACTTTGGGTTAAAAATGTAATGTAAAAATCTAACCCAACGGCTGGGTTTGTTTGACCCAAAGTTGGGTTGAAACAACCCAGCAGTTTTTAGAGTGTACTGGTGTAACAATGTAATCGATACAATCGTTATTTGAAGTGCCATGTTACTTTCAAAAGGTGATTTCCTCTATTTTGATTGCTTCCATAGACATAAGTGAACTATAAACTTTTATAATATTGATATTGAAAAGACTGTTTGCAAAGCTTTTTCAATACCTATACATGACAACTTCTCTCTCTGGATCAGCGGCAGCGCCAACACAGATCTGAATCATTGTGATTTTGTCATAGGTTTAACACTACCCCCACTATTGATGGAAGTTTTCGTAATTTGTAAGAAAACGCTTCACCGCCATTGTGTTTTCACTGTTAGACGGTAGGGGGTGCTGTTACGCCTCTTCTGAAAGAGTAATGAATATCCTGATTAAAACACATGCGAAGAATACGCTGAAAAAAGCAATCTCTTATGTAATCGTATGCACATCTAAAATAACGCGATCATCAACATTAAACAGCATATAAATCAAAACTGCCTAATGTTAGTGAATGAAATGTCGACCCAGGACGAGCTACAGGACTGTGAAGCTTTGAAAAGTTGATGGACTCGATCGACTCCATCTGTGTTTTGATCATCATTCTGAATCCCAAAGTGATTTTCTCAGCTTTTTCCTTTAATTTTTTTTTTTTTTTTTTATGAAACTTGCCCACATTCAAGTGTTGATAAAAACGAATGCATTAAGTTAGAATAACTTTTTTTCTTTTTTTTTTAACAGAGGGTCTGTTCTTTCTTTTGACATAATGCATGTTCAGATATTTATACAACAAACATTCTGGGGGCCATGAAACTAGTGAAAATTATCTAAAACACTGCATTATCTAATGCTTACCTCTGTTATTTACATGTGTCCATTTATAAAACTTCCCCTTATAAGGGACTGTGTTAAAGCGGGTGCACTGGATGTATCTGAAGCTGGGCTGGTCCACAGGGCAGGGGTCACGGTTACAGGTTCGATATCTGCGGCGTTCTCCCAGACAGTATTTACCGCCGTACTTAGGTCTAAAAAAATAAATTAAGTCATTAGGTCATTCAAAATACTTTGTTATTTGTAGAAATATTCACGAAAAAGACAAATAGTCAAAAAGCTTGAAATTGGTATAAAATGTCTAGATCACCTTGTCAAAGCAGCCATTGGCTCTTAACGCAATTAAAAACATATTTTGAGTGGAAATATGAGTGGTGCTTGTGCAAAGCTCGCTGGCATGATTGCATGTGTGTTCTGGGTGGTTGCAAGGATGTTCAAAGTGGGTTTTAAAGGAATAGTTGAACTAAAATATATAAACAGGAGATATTCGAAGGGTATTTTAGCTATATTTGTGCATACAATTTTTGGTCCTTGTGTCAAGTCACATAATGGTAGGCGACTCATACAAACATCTTAAAGCTTTCTCATAGTTGTGTCAGGGTTCTGTCACTTCTGTCTACTCTATTTCTTGGTTTTGTGACAGAGCCCTGTCTTGTCTGGCTGTGTGCCTTGTTTCATGTGCTTTCATGTCGTGTTTTGTGTGAACACGTGGCTTATGAGTCTTCGCCTTCGGGGTAGTTTTTTGCTTGTATTTTGTTTTATTTTTATTATTAATAAAAAGCCCTTGTTTCCTGCACTTGAGTCCTCGCCTCCTCTCCTTAACCCCTGACAAGTTGACCCTGCACATTGAACGGGGATAGGATAAATTATTTTAGCATCAAATCCAAACTTTTTTTCCCTTTAATGGAAGATTATCGTTGCTATAAGAAGTACAGAAAAGTAGTATATCTTTTTCCCACATCCTTGAAAAGATCTTCTGAAATATGATGCAGATGTTGCACATGCTTTCCATCAATTACAACATCTTAGAGATGCATTCACAAGTGGGCCACAACCTGTTTCTATAACCATCCCCATCTTTAAAAACTTGCTTCGGGTGCAAACCATCTGCCAGAATAGAGAATTGCAAGCCAAGCCAAATACAATGAAATGATTATACTTCACAAACTCTGAACATGTGGACCAGAGACGGTGACTTTTTCATTGGTCTAGAGATACTCTCCAATAATGTATGTATTCACAATTTCTCATCATTTAAGAATTTATCAGAACCACAGAGACACCTAAATATGAATAATAATATATATGGCAACACTTTACTTAAAGCCTTTATGTATAATACATTATAAAGGTAATCATAATGTAATGTAATATAAGTAATGTAAATTATAATGCATTATATTTGTAACCAACATTAAAATGTGTTATAATATTTGCAGACTCCTTGTAACATCTGAAATTGGTTGTTTGTCATGTTTTATTACATTATACTTTTTAAAGGCATAACATAAGTATTGTAATGTATTATAAACGTGGTTACAATTACTCACAAGACAATATAATGCATTATAAGGCTTAGGTTACACGGTAACACTTTATTTTTAGTGTCATTGTTACATAATACATGTAGTTACTATAGTACTATATAATAACTATAAATTGTGCATAATTACATGCAACTAAACCCAACCCAAAACCTAACCCTATTGTAAGTACATGTAGTTAATAATTATTACTCAGTACTTAAATGTATAATTACAGTAACAAATATACCTTAAAATAAAGTGTAGCTGGTTACACCTTATTTGGAAACACTTTATTTTAGTGTCCTTGTTACACGTTACATGTAGTTAGTAATATCTAAAAATTACATGCAACTAACCCCAATCCTAACCCTTTAGTAGTTGATTATTACTCAGTACTTAAATGTTAAATGTTAAACTGAAAAACAGACACCTTAAAATAAACCGTAACCCTTTATTTTAAGATTTCCTTGTTACAATGTAATTATACATTTATAATAGTAATTAACTACATGCACTTACTACAGGGTTAGTGTTAGACAAGGGTTCGGTTTAGGGTTAGTTGCATGTAATTATGCATAATTTAAAGTTATTACTATTGTAACTACATGTAACAGGGACAATGTAAAATAAAGTGTTATGCATTCAAAATATGTTTATAATGCATTATATTTTAAGGCTTACCAAATTGAATTCTACAAAATAACACAAACACTCAAACGTTCTGCTGACATGCTGGAAATAAGTCCAATCATTTCCCAGTCGACCATAAACATGCTAGCCTTTTCCCATACAATCGACGATAAAAATAGCTACTCCCATGGTTTGTGGTTTATCACAGTGAGTGAGCACAAATTATGTGTGTGTGTGTGTGTGTGTGTGCCTACTTAACTATATTATGGGGACAAATTTTTACCCAGGAATGACCACTCAAAAAAATTTCCAAAAACCTCCCTTTCTGGTATAAAAATAAAGTAATTAAAGTTATTTTAAAAAATGTATAAATGCAGAAAGTTTTGTGTGATGGGTACGTTTAGGGGTCAGGTTAGTGTGTGTGTGTGTGTGTGTGTGTGTGTGTGTGTGTGTGTGTGTGTGTGTTGTGTGTGTGTGTGTGTGTGTGTGTTATATTCCCCCCCCCCCCCCCCCTAAACCTGGTTTAGGGGGTCAGGTTAGTGTGTGTGTGTGTGTGTGTGTGTGTGTGTGTGTCATATTTTTTTCCCCCCTGAAACTGGAACCAGGAAACTCACTGTTTGTGATGGGTACGTTTAGGGGTCAGGTTAGTGTGTGTGTGTGTGTGTGTGTGTGTCATATTTTTTTCCCCCCTGAAACTGGAACCAGGAAACTCACTGTTTGTGATGGGTAGGTTTAGGGGTCAGGTTAGTGTGTGTGTGTGTGTGTGTGTGTGTGTGTGTGTGTGTGTGTGTGTGTGTGTGTGTGTGTGTGTGTGTGTGTGTGTGTGTGTGTGTGTGTGTTGTGTGTGTGGAAGCCAAGCTGCACCATAACAACACTGTTCACCGGCTCCAGCCTAGAACATCAAGACAGACTCTCTTGTTTATTCACAGAGCCAAAAATATGGAGTATTGGTCCAGCCTGAACCTTCAGGGAAAGTTGGCAAAACTGCCCTGTGCGGACCACTCCGTATCACACACTATCTACAGCAATGCCACCATCAGTGAGGAGATCCTTACTTTCTGTGTGAAAGCACGTCTGCAGGTTCTTCCTACAAAATACAACCTATCACTGTGGTTTCCCTCCACACACTCGCCCCTCTGCATGCTGCATACCCCCCCTCAACACCTGGAGTCAGTAGCCCACATCATGAACAGTTGCTCAGCAATGAAAGGACTATATATTGCCAGACACGACAGACTCGTGGACCTCATTGCTGCTCAGATTCCCTGCGTGGCTGATGAGCAGATTTTTAAACACACTACTGTACAGTCCGAATGGTTTAACTCTCCTGCAAACACTTTTTTAGGAATTGCTAATACGCCCGATATTGTTAACATCACTCACAATGGCAAAAAAGTTACACTATTTGAGGTGTCATGTGCATTTGATTTGTTTATGGAGGAGTCTTACTGCTCTAAGATTCTAAAATATCAGCCATTGATATCGACCATTGAGAACCTTGGGTATAGATGCCGACTTATTGTGCTAGTGTTTGGTAGTCTAGGTCATGTACACAGGCTGGCGGTCCATGGACTTTGTATTGGGGGGATTTCTAAAACAGGGGCCAAACAGTTGGCAAAGTACTGTTCAATCTTAGCAACTATAGGAAGCATGTTTATTTGGAAAAGACGATGTTTCTTGTACCCTTAGAACTCTAGTAATCCATAACAATGTGCTGCTTTGTTTTAATCTGTTGGATTATTCAAAAAATTTGATTCCAAATGAAATTGACTTGTAATGTGGAATCAAATAAAGTATATAAATGTGTGTGTGTGTCATATTTTTTCCCCCCCTGAAACTGGAACCAGGAAACTCACTGTTTGTGATGGGTACGTTTAGGGGTCAGGTTAGTGTGTGTGTGTGTGTGTGTGTGTGTGTGTGTGTGTGTGTGTGTGTGTTGTGGTGTGTGTGTGTGTGTGTGTGTGTGTGTGTGTGTGTGTGTGTGTGTGGTGTCATATTTTTTTCCCCCCTGAAACTGGAACCAGGAAACTCACTGTTTGTGATGGGTAGGTTTAGGGGTCAGGTAAGTGTGTGTGTGTGTATGTGTGTGTATGTGTGTGTGTGTGTGTGTGTGTGTGTGTGTGTGTGTGTGTGTGTGTGTGTGTGTGTGTGTGTGTGTGTGTGTGTGTGTGTGTGTCATATTTTTTCCCCCCCTGAAACTGGAACCAGGAAACTCACTGTTTGTGATGGGTACGTTTAGGGGTCAGGTTAGTGTGTGTGTGTGTGTGTGTGTGTGTGTGTGTGTGTGTGTGTGTGTGTGTGTGTGTGTGTGTGTGTGTGTGTGTGTGTGTGTGTGTGTGTGTGTGTTTTTGTACCACTACCAACCTTGCAAATGCCGTTCACGCATATGTCTCGGCCCATATGTGTGTGTGTGTTTGTGATGGGTAGGTTTAGGGGTCGGGTTAGTGTGTGTGTGTGTGTGTGTGTGTGTGTGTGACATGCATATTACACTGGTATTACAACTTGCACGTGATTTATGAGGATATTGCATGAGTCCTCATATTTCAAATAGCTTAAAAATGTAAAAATGCAGCATGTCTCCTGTGATGGGTAGGTTTAGGGACAGGGGCACTGTAGGGGGACAGAATATATATTTTGTGCAGTATAAAAACCATTACGCCTAAGGAGAGTCCCCACAAAGATAGAAAGTATGTGTGTGTGTGTGTGTGTGTGTGTGTGTGTGTGTGTGTGTGTGTGTGTGTGTTTTTATTTTCTTCTGAAACTGGAAACCAGGAAACTCACACTGGGTTGACACAGTCCCTCTGGGCATGTTGAACGCCCGCGCCGCATGTCCTGGTGCACCCGGACCAGTCGCTCCATGAATCCCAGCCTCCATTCACGCTTTCAGACTGGGAGCCCATCACCACACACTCACCGTCAAAACACCACTGACAACAACAAACATCCAAGAACTTCAGTTAGTCAGAGTACAAGCAACTGGGAATGAGAACTAGCAGGTGAACAGCATGCAGGGAAATCCAGAGAAATCCCGGCTTGCCTTGTCCTCTCCACACTTTGTCCCGTCCACGGCCCCATCCAGCCTGGAGTGGCAGGTCGAGCCCACCGTACACCACAGGGTGCTGCACATATTCTGAAGGGGGCAGTCATTTCAAGGGGTTCAATCATTTACAATATAAGATTATAGGGGCTTTTGCACTGGAGGAACCTTTTCATATTAGTACCCAGATGTCGGCAGGAACTAGGAACGTTTTTAGCTCTAGGAACTCATTTTAGAGGATTAGAGGAACTAATGGTGCTTTTCCACTACACAGTACCAGCTCGACTCGACTCGCCTTTGTTTGGTTTTCCACTGTGTAAAAGTTGTACCTGAAAACACTGCAGACTGCTGATTGGTCAGAGAGAATCGTCACTATTCACTGCGTCATCATTGCACACGCCAGACGGAGTCTCCTGAATAACCCCGCCATTTTTAAATAGTTTGGCCAGAGATTGCGTGATATTCCCATTACTACTATTAAAACAGCATACACTCGATTTCCTCCATTTCCGTGTGTTTGTGTGTGGGTAGCGGGTGTGTGCCACGTAGAAGATTATGTCACGGCAGTTTCCTGCGGCGTCGCTATGACAACCAGGTACTATTGCGGAGGTACTATCTGTAATGGAAAACGGAGCGGAAAGCGAGCCGAGTCGAGTTGAGCTGGTACTGGTAATGGAAAAGCGCCATAATTTAGCTCCTACTTCAGAGTTGGGTCTAAACCAGCACTGTCAATTTTGAGGGATGATGTGGTCGCCTTCAACATCTTTTGAGATTTCATTGGCGGTGTGTAGCAATCGAATACTTCCCATCTTGACCGAACAATTATCTACTACTTTAATAACTTTAAAAAATATCACCATAGCCTTTACACTAGTGCTCGCATGCTATGTAAACAAACAACCGGAAGTAGAAAACCGTTTAGTCCGTTGAAACCGCTATGAATCATGGGAACTAGAACGGACGGAGAATAAGGTGGATAGGAACTATTAGTAAGTGTTCGCTGATTGGCTGAACGTACACGAAACACCAGCACCCATCATTTAAAAAAAAAGCTGTCTACACACACTCATAACCTCTATATTTACTCCAGAAACTAACTCTACGAACATGGAAAATAGTGATAGATGGGCCTCTTAACTTTTATGCTAAAGAAAAAAATTCAACGCAACTTTGAGGGGAACATGATTATGTGTTTCTGCTCCGCTAGCAACACTCGATATCAACCACACGGCATATGCTAATAACTTTTCATTACTGTCTACTTTCTATGTATAACAGTTCAATCAAACAATGTATTAGACAGGATTGTTAGATAGATCGCAAACTAAAGACAACAGAGAATGCAAGCGTTGTGTTTTAAGGCTCTGGCGTTCTAAGGGCCGTCAAAATAAGTCCCGACAACAAGCGCGGCTTACGTCACTTCAGAGTTCCTATAAGCGGTGCGAATGCAACCAGGAAAACGTTCCTAGGGGAACCATCCTGCTAGTTAGATCCTACAACTATGTTCCTAGAACTATCCGGTGCGAAAGCCCCTATACATAGATTTAAAATAAAACTTGCTATGTGTACTGTGCTAGACTAACTGATACTTGTTACAGCACTGGTATACTGTTGCACTCTTGTTGGTCTGATTGCTTTTTGTTCTCCTCATTTGTAAGTCGCTTTGGATAAAAGCCTCTGCTAAATAATTAAATATAAATATACAAGAAATTTAAAATGTTTTAGAAGTGTCTTTATTCCTTCTCTGTATTCTTGTTGTGATCAACTTTTGTTTCATTTTAACAAATGTTCTGTTTTAATGTCAAGCGGTGTGACCTTTAAAGGTGCAGTCTGTAAGAATGACAGTTAGTGGTTGAAATAGGTACTGCAGTCCAAATTCAAAATATCAGAGATCGTTAAAAGTGCAAATTATCCAATATTTTTAAAGTGTTAACTATCAAATCTGAGGTTTGCAATGTGTTTGTCAAAGTTTTCGGGAAAGCTCATGTTACATTAAAATTACTCAAGATTTAATTACACATTTATAAATAAATAACAAAGTATGAATGAGGCACATTGACGTTTTCCGAATACAAGTAATTATTTGAAGACAAAACAACTTACTTTAAATGTAAAAAAAAAAAAGAAAAGTCAAGTTCAAGTTCAAGTTTGTTTATTTCTAGAGCACGTTTACTTTCAGCTTTCGGCCAACCAAAGTGCTGTACAGTAATCACAATACAATACACATTGCACAACACATTTCAATCGTCAGTCAAATATAGTACATTAAATAAAATAAAATCAATCAAGTATTACATAATAAAAGCTAATCCAAATAAATGAGTTTTTAGCGCTGTTTTAAACTCAGATAGAGTGGAAGCCATTTTAAGTTGAATTGGGAGCTTATTCCATAGAGTGGGGCCCACCACTTCAAAAGCTCTATTTCCCCTCTTTTTCAAGCGGGTTCTAGGAATCAGAAGGAGGGATTTGTTTGCTGATCTCAATTCTCGATTTGCAGTATATGGGTGAAGTAGATCCACTAAATAAGTTGGTGCAAGATTATTTAAGGATTTGTAAACCAATAGTAAAATTTTATACTCTATTCTATATTGAACAGGTAACCAGTGAAGGGATCTCAGAAGCGGTGTCGCATGATCAAATTTTTTCCCACCCTTCAACAAGCGTGCTGCTGCATTCTGAACAACTTGTAAACGAGAGATTTGACTCTTAGAAACCCCATAATATAGAGAGTTGCAGTAATCTAGCCTGGATGTTATAAAGGCGTGAATAGCAACTTCTAAAGAGGCATTGGATAGGCAAGATTTTATTTTGGAAAAGGAGCGAAGGTGAAAGAAACTCGAGCCCACTACCGAGGCAATTTGCCTATCAAATTTTAAGCTGTTATCTATTACCATACCTAAGTTACGCACTTTTGCTGAGATAGTAAGGTTTAAAGGATCAAGGTTAGGTAAATGTTGTCTACTATGTTCGGAGGGGCGAAAAACAATCGCTTCCGATTTATCTGAGTTCAGAGAAAGAAAGTTTTTTGAGAGCCATGCCTTTACATCATTGAAACACGCTGATAATTTACTTACTGCATTCTCATTACCACTGGTCAACGGCAGATAAATTTGCATGTCATCAGCATAACAATGGAAGGCTACATTATGTTTCCTAAAAATGGATCCCAAGGGAAGTAAATACATGGAAAAGAGAGTAGGTGCAAGAACAGATCCCTGTGGTACGCCACATGATAGCTTGTGTAATGATGAAGTAAAATTTCCAATTTTAACAGACAAAGTTCTGTTAGTTAGGTAAGATTTAAACCAGTTTAACACCGCTCCTCCTAGTCCTATATAAGACTCCAGGCGGGAAATGAGAATTCCATGGTCAACAGTATCAAAAGCTGAAGACAAGTCCAGCATGATTAGAATGACCGAAGCTCCCGAATCAGTAATCATTAAAATATCGTTTAGGACTCTTACAAGGGCCGTTTCAGTACTATGTAGAGATTTGAAACCTGATTGAAAGATCTCATAGATATGATTAGTAGATAAAAATGACTGAAGTTGCAGAGAGACAATTCTTTCCATCACCTTGGAAATGAAAGGAAGGACAGACACAGGGCGAAAATGTGCTAATATAGATGTATCGAGTGTGGGTTTCTTTAGCACCGGAGTCACTGTGGCCCTTTTTAAGCTATCAGGGATTGACCCTGACTGCAAGCATTTATTAATTAAAGTTACAAGGCTAGGTCCTACAATATCAATTAATAACTTCAGATAGCGAGGGTGCACAATGTCAAGGGGACTTGAAGAGGTTTTTAATTTTGCAACTATATCCTTTAGTGATTCTAAGGAAATAGAATTAAAAGTAGTCCAAGAGGCTAATGGACTCGTTGATATCAGATTATTACCACTAGTGTCCTGTATTTGAGCTCTTAGATTTATAATTTTAGTGTTAAAATAATTTAAAAAGTTTTCACATAAAGCTGTATTAGGATTACGGAAGGTCTGTACGGCAGGATGTAGTATTGAATTAATAATTGAAAAGAGAACTCTAGGAGTTTGATGGTGTTCCTCGATTAAAGTAAAAAAATAAAGAGACTTAGCTTTCTTAACTGCACTTTGATATGTCCTAAGACACTTTTTAAGAATGATAAAGGATATTTGAAGTTTGTCTCTCTTCCATTTCCTTTCTGCCTTCCTACACGATTGTCTCAGAGAGCGAATATCTTGATCTATCCATGGCGCAGACTTACGTTTCAGCTTTTGGAGCCTATAGGGTGCAACAACATTTAATATATCTAACCAAGTAGAGTTTAAAGATTCAAGATGGTGCTCAACATCTAGATCTGAAACTACAATTTCATAGGACACTGAAGAGATGAATTCATTATAACGTTCAGTAAAGGCCTCGAGAAATCGCGGTGAATACGCTCGAACTTGTTTTAAATCAGAGACAGTGTTGTAATTAATAGCTGGAAGAGACATTTTAAACATGATAGGAAAATGATCAGAGATAGGTAATTCAACCACTTCAGTATCAATTATTGAGAGTCCAAAAGACAAAATTAAGTCCAACATGTGACCACGATTGTGTGTGGGTTCTTTAACCCACTGCACCAGATTAAAAGAGTCCATAATATTCAAGAACTCCGATGCTAGGTGATCCGAAGCACAGCATACATGTACATTAAAGTCTCCTAATAATAGAATCCGATCGTATGTCATAATCAAATCACCAACGAGCTCTGTGAGTTCTTCCATAAAATCCTTCGTCAAGTGCGGCGGTCGATATATTAAGGCTAAGTCAAGACTTTTTAACGTTTTTATTTTAAATTCTGTCCTCCAAAAAATGAAAACACTGAAGATGTCATTGACTGTATAGATTGTAATTATACGTTCCATAATACAACAGATATATTAAAAAGCACATTAAAATGCATTGCATTGTCAGTACAAGATCTTGACCAAAATGTATGCACCTCTTGATGGAAATAAATGTTCCCTTTCGTCCTGGGAACTCCGACGTGTCGTCGGGGGAGTTCCCTGACGAATTGGGATCACGCTAGGGAGACCAATCGACTTCGAGTGAACTAAAACGAGCCAATAAATATTGGCATGCAAGATTTGCATTCCGCGACCCGCCTGTCAGTGCGGGTATAAAGGGCGGAAGCAAACGCATACACAATGCTTTTTGCTTCGGAGCCGACCAGTTGTGTCCTCTGAGTGGAATGAGCTGTAGACTGTGAGTCTGCTGTTTCCTGAGAGTCTCTCTGTGCTGGTGTGACGGCGCTTCAGCGGTCTTCGCGATCTCCCGTCTGCTGTCTGTCTGTTACTACACGCGCTGTGTTTACAAAGAGCTGTTTTAACAGCTGGTATACGGTTGAGTGCACGCAGCGGACTTGCAGTTTCCCCGCTGTGTTGCCGCGTTGATCCCTGTGTGCTTCAGCACAACTAGAGAGTATTTTTCTCTGAAAGAGCAACACGGGTGAAGATCGCGTCCTTTTCAGGATGACGTTTCACCTGTGTGTTTCTGGATGCGGCCGTTTCCTGTCCTCATTGACGGCCACGATCACTGTTTCACATGCCTGGGCTTAAGCGTGTTGAGACTGCGTTCGTGGGTGGTTCGTGTTCTCTCATGAGAACATGACCACGTCGGCGCGTTGTTCGTCTCCCCTTTCTCGTAAAGGCTTGAGCCGTTCAGCGTGCCGTGTGCCGTCGAGCGCGAAAACCTGGACTCGATGCCCTCGGGCCTCACTCCTCGTTTCCCCTCCTTTCTTCGCCTCGGGACAGCCCGCAGTCGAACGCCTCCGAGCCTTCCCTGCCGTCTGTTCCTCTGTGGAAGCAGGTAGGTGTTGCCCCGCACACCCAGACCTCTCTCTCGGCCGCAGTAATGCCTCCGGAGTCTGGTCCCTGCCTTCCACCTCGCTGCCCCTCCGCTGGTACGCCGGTGGTCCGGGTGGGTTCGTTGGTACAATTCTCAGAAGCCTGGCTAGCGCTTCTGAGGCCGTCCCGCTGGCTCACCTGTTCTATCCGGCTCGGCTATGCAATTCAGTTTGCCCGCCGGCCTCCCAGGTACAGTGCCCCTGTCCTGAGGAAGGAGATCGACGTCCTGCTGGCGAAGGACGCGGTCGAGCCGGTTCCTCCAGCCGAGATGAGGTCTGGGTTTTACAGCCCTTACTTCATTGTACCCAAGAAGGGTGGGGGGTTACGGCCAATCCTGGACCTGCGAGTTTTGAATCGGGCCCTGCACAAGCTCCCGTTCAAAATGCTCACGCAGATACGCATCTTCGAGTGCATCCGTCCCCAGGATTGGTTTGCAGCCATCAACCTGAAGGACGCGTACTTTCATGTCTCGATTCTCCTTCGACACCGACCTTTTCTTCGGTTCGCGTTCGAAGGTCGAGCATACCAGTACAAGGTCTTACCCTTCGGCCTGGCCCTCTCGCCCCGTGTCTTCACGAAAGTCGCAGAGGCGGCCATTGTTCCCATGAGAGAACATGGCGTTCGCATTCTCAACTATCTCGACGACTGGCTCATAATAGCTCACTCGCGAGATCTGTTGTGTGAACACAGGGACCTGGTGCTCCAGCACCTCAGCCGCTTGGGTCTTCAGGTCAACTGGGACAAGAGCAAACTCTGCCCAGTGCAGAGGATCTCTTATCTCGGTGTGGATGGATTCGGTCGCTCAAGTCCAGTCAGTGCTCATCTGCCTCAAGTCCTTTCAAGGCAGATTAGCGGTCCCACTGAAACAGTTTCAGAGGCTCCTGGGGCATATGGCAGCCGCAGCCGCAGCCGCAGTAACGCCGCTCGGCCTGCTTCATATGAGACCGCTTCAGCGCTGGCTTCACGATCGAGTCCCGAGATGGGCGTGGCAGAGCGGCACGTTCCGGGTCTACATTACCCCGCACTGTCGCCAAACCTTCAGTCCTTGGTCAGACCCTGCGTTTCTACGGGCCGGAGTGCCCTTAGTCCAGGTCTCCAGGCATGCTGTGGTTTTCACAGATGCCTCTGCCAACGGATGGGGGGCCACGTACAACGGGCATGCAGTTTCAGGTCTGTGGACGGGGGCCTCAACTGCATTGGCACATCAACTGCCTAGAGTTGCAAGCAGTACGCTTAGCCTTGTCTCGCCTCAAGGGGCTGCTTTTGCACAAGCACGTACTGGTCCGTACGGACAGCACTGCGACCGTTGCGTACATCATCCGTCAGGGTGGTCTACGCTCCCGTCGTATGTCGCGACTCGCCCGCCATCTCCTCCTGTGGAGTCAGGAGCATCTGAGGTCGCTTCGAGCCATTCACATCCCTGATGTGCCCAACCGTACAGCCGACGAGCTTCACGGCAGCCACCTCTTCCGGGAGAATGGCGACTCCACCCCCAGACGGTTCAACTGATATGGGAAGTCTTCAGAGTCGCTCAGGTAGACCTGTTTGCCTCTCCGGACACGACTCATTGCCGGTTGTTTTAATCCCTGACCGAGGGTTCTCTCGGCACGGATGCACTGGCGCACAGCTGGCCCCTGGGTCTTCGCAAATATGCGTTTCCCCCAGTGAGCCTTCTTGCACAGATCTTGTGCAAAGTCAGGGAGGACGAGGAGCAGGTCCTGCTCGTTGCGCCGTATTGGCCCAACCGGACTTGGTTCGCGGAACTCATACTCCTCGCGACAGTCCCTCCTTGGCCGATTCCTCTGAGGAAGGACCTCCTTTCCCAGAGACGGGGCACCTTGTGGCACCCGCGTCCAGACCTCTGGAGACTCCATGTGTGGTCCCTGGACGGGACGCGGAGGTTCTAGGTGGCCTACCGCAGGGTGTGGTAGACACCATCACTTCCGCCAGAGCCCCCTCTACGAGGCGCCTCTATGCGTTGAAGTGGAACCTGTTCATCGAGTGGTTTTCTTCCCACCAGGAAAAGACCCCCGAACTTGCCCGATCAGAGTCGTGCCTTCCTTCCTGCAAGATGGGTTGGAGCGAAGGCTGTCTCCCTCCACCCTCAAAGTGTATGTTGCCGCAATAGCCGCTCATCACGATGCAGTAGAAGGTAAGTCATTGGGAAAGCACGACCTGATCATCAGATTCCTTAAGGGTGCCAGGAGGCTGAATCCACCTCGTAGTGTGCACCCCTTACCCTCTTGGGACTTGTCTCTAGTGCTTAGTGCACTCCAGAGGCCCCCGTTCGAGCCCTTGCCTTCAGTCGAGTTAAATATCTTGTCTATGAAGACAGCTCTCCTGTTGGCTTTGGCTTCTTTTAAGAGGGTAGGGGATCTGCAGGCATTTTCGGTCGACGAATCGTGCCTAGAGTTCGGACCGGGCCTTTCTCACGCTGTGTTGAGACCCCGGCTCGGATACGTGCCCAAGGTTCCTACCACCCCGTTTGTGGATCAGGTAGTGAACCTGCAAGCGCTGCCCCTGGAGGAGGCAGACCCAGCCCTAGCTTTTCTCTGTCCCGTCCGCGCCCTGCGCTGTTACGTGGACAGAACGCAAAGCTTCAGGACCTCAGATCAGCTCTTTGTTTGTTACGGAGGCCAGCAGAAGGGGAAGGCTGTCTCCAAGCAGAGGTTGTCCCACTGGTTAGTGGATGCTATCGCCCGGGCTTATGAGTCCCAGGGCGTGCCTTGCCCACCTAGGTTGACGGCACACTCTACTAGGAGTGTTGCCTCCTCCTGGGCTTTGGCGCAAGGCGCCTCGCTGACAGACAACTGTAGAGCTGCGGGCTGGGCGACACCTAACACGTTCGCTAGGTTTTATAGCCTTCGTGTTGAACCTGCTTCCTCCCGTGTACTCGCTACGGCCGGTAGCGCGAGGAATTAGGTTATGTCGGCTTGCTACGCCATTCCCGCCCCGTGGGCCGGATACGTGCGTCTTTTACTCCGTTGGTTCCCCAACATACGGCTAACCTCGTGAGTTCCTCCATCACCTCTTCGGCATCAGGCGAGGCGGATCGCCGGTGCCAGGTCTTTTACCTCTCGTAGGAGTTGCTATTAGACTGGGTGGCCTTGACAGTGGTCCCTTCGGCGACCCATTTTTTCCACGTTCCAGCTACCCTCCGGGTTAGCTCCGTGTCTTCCTTTCGACAGATCCCTCTGTCGTCCTTGCTGAGTACGCTCCCACCCCTCGGGCTGGGACTACCTCAAGGACTTCCGTATGTTTCACTACCCCACGGGTTAGTACATACGTGTATTCCAGTGCCTCCCTTCGGGCGGGCAGGGGCTCCGTAGCGTTCCCTCCTACGGGTTGGGCACGCTTTCCCAGTGTTATCCAAATCCACTGAGTGGGTCTTGCGGAACAGCAGTGTGATTTTCCCTAGCTAGCTCCCGCATCTTGTTCAAGAAACTGCTGCAAGGTAGCTTAGCTGGGCGCTGGAAGGGGTCAGCACCATGGCGTGTTTGTAGGGATCCCAATTCGTCAGGGAACTCCCCCGACGACACGTCGGAGTTCCCAGGACGAAAGGGAATGTCTCGGTTACATATGTAACCCTCGTTCCCTGAGTACAGGGAACGGAGACGTGTCGTCCCTTCGCCATGTTGCTGTACCTTCGCGGAGGGCTGGACACTGTTCGGCTCCTCAGCAAAAAAGCATTGTGTATGCGTTTGCTTCCGCCCTTTATACCCGCACTGACAGGCGGGTCGCGGAATGCAAATCTTGCATGCCAATATTTATTGGCTCGTTTTAGTTCACTCGAAGTCGATTGGTCTCCCTAGCGTGATCCCAATTCGTCAGGGAACTCCCCCGACGACACGTCTCCGTTCCCTGTACTCAGGGAACGAGGGTTACATATGTAACCGAGACGTTGTGATGTTATCTCAATCATTTGTTCAAGATCTTGAACAGAGTCCAGCACTCTGTAAAGTCTCCTCCAGAACATCCCAAAGACTTTCAAGAGTTTAAGGAGCAGATCCATGTGATATTTTTGACACTTTCAGTTTTAAAAAAAAATCATTTTATAGCATCTAATGGGGAAAATTTGGTACTGCACCCAAACAAAATCTTACCGAAAGCTCGTTTTTTGAGATATCAACCTCAAATTTGGAACACAACTTGTTTAAATGTGTGGCTTTGATTATCTAGCAGTTTTAGAGTTCAACATGTTTCATTTTATATAAAATATTGTTTATAAATCATTTTCATAAACTTAAACCTCTTTTTTTATTCACTTTTTAAACTTTTTTTTACTTCAACAATAATCTGCCGACCACACTTAAGTCTGTGCTCCCATGCTTCACATTTTTATGACACTCTTGACACATTTAATGACATTTTTGATCACTATTTACCTATATGTACATTTTTTTAAATTGACGCACTAGGGTTAAAGCAACACACTCCACCAATTAGGGTTAGAAGAACTGTTGCCAAACATATAACATGATAGAAACATAATAATCACTGCAATAATGATCCAATCATGTTGTTGCATTTTCCTTTTTAAATCCAAACCGCTACTTTTTTGTTGTTGTTGTTGACGACTGGGCATACAGTAAATCTGAGATCATTGTGTTGTGTGCTGTAAATATCTATAAGAGCATTAATGTTCTCAAAACTTTTACGAAATGGTAAATCTTGTGTATCAAACACAAACATTAATTGCATTTCTAAACCTCTGCAATTTCATTTCTTGAACTGTAACAGCCCTGATAAGGAAACTGAAGTCTGGCTTTATCTGTGTCCGAAGGAGCGAGTGGCAACTCTTCCGGTGTGTCTGTGACATTTGGACTGTAATTGGAACGAAGGCTAGTATCTGTCAACAGCAGAAAGCAGAAAACATCACTGATGCGACTTGACATACATGACCGACATACAACCCTGCAATCTGATGCCCTTTTCCCTATTTTAATTCTGCAGGATGCC
Source organism: Chrosomus eos (assembly GCA_036326025.1). Taxonomy (NCBI): domain Eukaryota; kingdom Metazoa; phylum Chordata; class Actinopteri; order Cypriniformes; family Leuciscidae; genus Chrosomus; species Chrosomus eos. The sequence continues at coordinate 60,679,330 of CM070818.1, forward strand.
ATTCAAACAAGATATGCTGTTTTTCCCCATCTTTGTTTAGCTATACTGTAGGTGAAAAATATTATTTTATGTTAAACAGTTCACAAAGTAGTTCTTCTAGTTGGAACATAAGCCCTGCTATTCTAATGATGTGCTTTAGTTTTCCCACTAAAACAGCTGGGAATCAGATGGTACTGATGTAAGTAACTGAGACTTCCTCTGTGATGGAAAAGTGTGTGTGTGGTCTATGCCTTACCAGACACTTGAACTAATAGAGGTTCCTTCACAATATAACAGTGAGAACATTTAAGTAAAGCCCATGGGCCTGGAAGTATATGAGTTATACTGAGAAAGTTTCCTAATGAGATCAAATTCAGAACAGCATCCCAACAAAACATCGTTGTTGAAAAGACCAGGAATTTCTTTTTTTTCTGTTACATGAATGAAGGAAAGTCATACGTGACCTGAACTCTGACTTCACAGTAAAGTATATTTCACAATAAAGTGAAATTGAATGAATTTGGTGTGACGTAATTTCGAACAAATTCAGGCCAAAACAAAGTTAATTTAGTAGTTCGAAACAGTGAACTTTCCCGAAAAGTTATTTATAACTAAACCGGCTGGTAAACGCCTTCGAAACTCCCATCAGCTGAACTTGGTATATTGTCCATCCCTCGTTTCCGGTTGTCTACTGTAGGTGAAAGGTTGTTTAGTGTTAATGCTCCTAAATTATGTAATTCACTATGCCTTACACTTACACTTCATAATATCTCATCTGTGGCTACATTCAAGACTCAACTAAAAACATAACTATTTAACATGTATTTTGGATAATGTGACTATACGTGTTCTATGTGTTTGTAATGTGTGTAAATGTATTGTAATGTACAATGTAAAGCGACCTTGAGCTACGGAAAGGCGCTATAAAAATAAAACTTCTACTTCTTCTGTTGGTCAGTGGTGATGATGTAATACGTGGGTGTGGCTCTGAGGCTCCGCCTTCTTTTACGTGTAAATCTTCTCCGTTTGATTTCTTCAGTTCAGTTCGTCGAGGTCAGACGCGAGTAAAAACATGAACACATCGGACAGACGCTTAATAGTAGAAATTGAGACACTGACAGTTTTTTCATGTGTAATTACTGTAAAGCTGCTTGCTTTTAAACAATCTATTGTATAAAGTGCTTTATATTAAAGGTCCCCTGACATGAAATATTAGTTCCCCTAGCCTGTATTTGGTCCCCTCGTGTCTAGAATTTTCTATCGGTGTAAACCGAGTTTTAGCTATCTTTCTGAGAGCTCAGCCTCAGACGCGCTGATCTTGAATCTCCTCCTTATGACGTCATGAGGAGGAAAGGTTACCTCCCCTTTCTCTGCTTTGCCCGCCAAGAGACGCTCGTCCATGAGAAAATGAGCTAGGAAGTACGAACGCGCGAGCGCGATTTGAGTTTTTCCTCGAGAGATATAATGGCTTGTAAACGAGCGAAGCATGGCAGTTGATCAGTGTTCGGATGTACAAATGAACACAAAAGTATTTTTTAGTTCCTTCACCCGAGCCTCTGAAGAAACAATGGGTTAATTTTATTTTCTCTGGAAATGCGGCGACACAACTTCCCAAAGTTTTGGATGGTCCAAACATTTCACCAACGACTGTTTCCTCAACTTGGGCCAATACAGAGCTGGCCTCGATGAACGTCTGTAAATAAATCATCAAGCTACCAAGCAACAATTCAAGTTCAAGTTCAGACAGGTAATCTTTCTCTCAAAATCGTTCAATAATGTTTATGCATAAGTAAGTCAAGCCAGTGACTAAAATATCAACTTCACGTCGTTTCTTTTACTAGGATGAAAATAATCGTATTTAAATTGTGAACAAATTATATACAGAAAGCGATCAAAAAACTATCTTTCCACACAACGCGAGTTTATCTGGACAACTCCTTATGAAATCAATGACGTACGTGACTGCACAACGAAGCTCTTACTGTATGTACATCATCATGTTTGCATTGGTGAAAGCATTAGAGAGAGTGCAGAAACTGCGTTGCAATGATAAGATCTTCAGTCTCGCGATCAACAGACTGTCATCTGCTCAATGCTCATCATGGCAACATTTTATGTGATGGAAATAGATCTAAATACTTTAAAAACTTCTCACGATTCGTTAATCTCGACAGCTGTATTAGTAAAAACGCTGTAGTAAAAGTATTCGAGAGAGTTTCACATGTAATACATAGCTATTTCATATGCAAGCATGTCAGCCAATCACAGCAGTGGCCGGTTACACTGACTCCCACAGCAGCCAATCACAGCAGTGGCCGGTTACACTGAAGTCTCACAGCAGCCAATCACAGCAGTGGCCGGTTACACTGACTCCCACAGCAGACACGCTCCTTCAAACAGAGTGTTCAAATCAGAGGCTAAAATCAGGCTAGGAAAAATGACTTTTATTTCTAAATTATGACTATTTTGATGTAAAAAAACATACTAACATTATAAGGGCAACCCAGGAAACATTATAAAATAATAAAATAACCCCATGTCAGGGGACCTTTAATAAACATGACTTTACAGGAGTGCTGAATTGCATTCATATTGCTATGATCAGATGCTTTCTTAACTGCTGCTTTCTCACCGCTGTCATTTTTGTTGAGTTTATTTTGTTAGCACATATTTACATAGTCATCTAAACCTTACTCTCATCAGTGTCGGGATGTCCGCTAACAGTAAACCGCTTTATTTCTAATCTCTTTGTAACCCTAAGCAAAGAACGAAAGTGCCTTAAGAAGAAGCGCTGATATATTTTTATTAGGTTACATTATAGCCTACTTTCTCGCTCCATCTGCACTTCATAAACAGATAATTTAAGACCTTGTTTGCACTTGTGTACACATCTGACCCATTTTCCTCAGTAGTTTGTCATCATACATGTGTCTGCAGAGGGAATGGGAGGTATTTGTGGGTTTGAGGGGTAAATCTTACGTCTACGTCGTCACAGAGCAGCGAGTTTGACCCGTACTGGAGCTTGCACTGGTGAGCGGCGCTGTACAGGACACCAGGAGGAGACGAACGCTTCGACAACTCGTTTCTGACAGGAGGATCATCCAGACACCAGCCCCAGCCTCGACTGTGGAGAACAACACACACACACACACACACACACACACCTCAGGAAACTCAATCTCACTGCAGCGCTTTCAGAGGTTACAATATTACATTACTGAACAGCCGCTTCGAACTAAAAAAAAAAAAAAAAAAAGAAGTTAAGAAAACTCAGAAAAGGCTTTTTTGAGACTTTGTCGCCTTTGGCTTTTCGGCTTGCTTAGTTGGGGACATTTAATATTCAACAATATTATTGATCTGTCCGTATTGGGTAACACTTTACTTGAAGGGGTGTGACTGACATGACACCTTCATAATCATGACATGACACATGTCATAAATATGAAGGAGCTTTTATGCATGTTTATGACAACTGTCATTAAGTGTCATTCACTCAATAATTACATTTTTTAATGCAAATATGACATTGTTTGAGATGTCTTTGTTATGACAACTTGACATAAACCAATACATCCTAACCTGTCAGTGTCTTTGTCATGACAACTTGACATTAAATTAAGTTAAACTGTCATGTGGTTGGTTTTGACATTGGCTGTCATGAGGCCATTATAACTGTCATTAATATTTTTAGTGACCTCAACTACAGTGGTACAAATTGAATTTGTCATTAAAAAGTTATAATGGCTTCATGACAGCCAATGTCAAAACCACCCACCTGACAGTTTAATGTAATGTTAACCAATAAAGCTAAGTGGTTTCTTAAGTGTGATAATTAATCTGCTATGTCATAACGGTCACTGGACAGTTACATATACTCAACCTTCAATTTTGAGACATTGCATTGAGCTGGTCTCTGCAACTGTATTTATTAGCTTTTTTAGAATGTTTCTTTTTAAATTATTGCTACTGTTTGCACTCCTGGTCAGATGCTAACCATGTTTCGTTGGCTCTGTACTTGTATTTTGTCAATGACAATAAAAAAAAAATTAATCTAAATGTCATGTTTATGACATGTTTATGACAGGTTGTGTTGTCTTAGTAATGTCAAGTTTTCATGACAAAGACACTGACAGGTTATGATGTATTGGTTTATGTCAAGGTGTCATAAAGACATCTCAAACAATGTCATATTTGCATTAAACAAATGTAATAATTGAGCTAAATGACACTTAATAACATTTATCATAAACATGCATAAAACCTCCTTCATATTCATGACATGTATCATGTCATGATTATGAAGGTGTCATGTCAGTCTTATGCACACCCCTTCAAGTAAAGTGTTACCTATAAATTAACTAAATTAATAACTTTTTTACAACAAAAATAAACCATCACTGAGCTTACTTGAGCTGGACTGTGATGCTATTTTCTTCTAGAAACAAACTTTGTTGCATTATTTTCCTGTTATCACTGTAAAGCTGCTTTGAAACAATCTGTATTGTAAAAGCGCTACATATAGGCGACTTGATTTGACTTGTCCACAGTCCACACTAATACATTTTTGTTAGAAAACACATCTTTTTCTCTCTGTTTTGGCCTTGCGTCCACCCTGAGACAGTGTTTTTAGCAACGAAAATATGTTTCTTTGCACACTCTTCAAATCACAGTTCTTCAAAGATGACAGAAAATTCAGTCACAGACTGAGCCATTTGAGCAATCTGCAAATATTACATAAGCCCTCAAAACTTGCAGTGCAGATTGCTAAAAATGCTTACCAAAAAATATTTCCATTGGTGATTATACTAAATATCACTTTAGTCTAAGTTTTGCCAGATGCTATTCTACAATCTACAAGAAAAACCGGCTCAACTATATAGAAAACCTCCCGGCCATAAAAAAATGCTATTGTGGTACAATATTTAGTTTCTACAAAAACAAAACTCTTCAAGTCAAAGAGATGTCAGCCTGTTATTCAGTTTTTGTACTAAAACTCAAATAATACAGGAGAAAACACACAACACAACTGACACATAGGGTAATTAAATACATGCTTCTGCCAATATCCGTTTATAAGCCCACAATTGAGTAAAGAATAAACTGTTCAGACAACAAGGAGAGGTTCATTCGGGACACATGCCATCTGTCTGTAAGCCTCAATCCCAAACCACACGGTCCTTCCCTCAAATTCCCTGCAACACATTCCATATTTCTCAAAAAACAACCAGCATAAGTGTGTATATTACTGAAACTGTAATTTGGACCTTGAACCTTTTGGGTCCCATTGAAGTCCATTATATGGAGAAAAATCCTGGAATGTTTTCCTCAAAAACCTTAATTTCTTTTCGACTGAAGAAAGAAAAACATGGACATCTTGGATGACATGGGGGTGAGTAAATTATCAGCAAAAGTTTTTTTAAAAGTGAACTAATCCTTTAAGGAGTAAAAAACACCTCAATTTTATTCAGAGGCCCGAACTGAGAAAAATTTTGCACAGTTGTTGTTATTTACAGTATATGTTCAGAAAGTATGATGGCTTGCAATGTAAATCAATGAGATCTTTATAAGAGTATAGCAGACTATTTAACGTACATAAAATGCATATAAACATCAGTTGCTATTCTATATCTGGCAATAATAGGTACAAAGGTAGGCCTAAGCAATCAAAACTAAAAGGCATTAAGATAAACTAATTTCTCATTTCCTGATGTATCCGCTTGGCCTAGATATTGTTACATGTCCTGTCTTTGGGCACTGGCAGCTGTGTTAAACATTTCCCCTCATTTCAGGCCAAGTTGCAGTAGGCAAAGCCTTGTCTAATGTGCTCCATATGGCAGGCAACAAAACCAGTGTAACTAAGACAGAAGAATCAACACAGCCGTGCTCCTTCTTCTTGGGAAATCTCAGCATACATGCAAAGGTCAAGAAGGACAGAGCCAGCTTGTTGAGAGGGTAACTGATAAAGCTGTTCCAATGAACTCCATTAACTTTCCTTAAGTGTAAGAATCATCAAAGGGTAACAACGATTATACCGATTTGTGCCATCAGGCAAAATTAGCCATCAGTCCATTTTATGCGATTGTTATTCATTCCACAACTTGGAGGAATGCTTTCATATCTCTTCT